>JAUCNO010000795.1:9282997-9315919 GCA_032353835.1 Enteromius viviparus | reverse complement strand
TGGGTTGCTGTGTGTACATTAATGGGGGGAAAATGAAACGTAAAATGATTTTAGCAAAGGACTGCAATATAACAAAGAGTGAAATATTTAAGGGGGTCTGAATACTTTCTGTACCACCTGTATGTAGTATAAGGTTTATAAATTATATCTTATAAATTATAAAGAGTCACTAACCTAAATTTCACTGCTTTTTAAAGTTTTTTTTTCTGAACTGTACCATATGTCCTGTGGTGTGACAGAAAAAAATTAAGATAAAAATTCTCGTAATAAAACATAAATCGAATGAGATAGATTTATCTTCTTTGTTGACATTTATCTTCACATACTGCCATTTATTTAATTTGAACTTCAATCCCACCCACCCCCCCATGAAAGACAAACGTTCCTGTCATCCATTCAAAACTGCAGAAATGTATACCACTTTAATATAAGTATTAGTTAATATAAGATGTTGATATTTGTATCTCCCCTATTGCAATACCCAACTGAGATAAAAAAATAAATAAAATTAATAAATAAAAACATTTTAATGTCACACCATAGGACATCACACTAAAGAACAAAAATGGTAGTTATTAATAGTAATAAATGCACTAACAGATCATCTTTGGTTCAAATTAGTACAACAACTGCTTTATTAGTAATTATAATTAGCACATGTTTGTTTGTGCTATACAGTATTTAAATCCTGATCCAGTTTCACCAAATCTGTGCATTTGGGCTTGATCACTTAACATAAAATCCTCAAATCTACCAGTGCTTTTAATTAAAACATGAAGTTCAATAAAGATTTGACAAACTATATTGTGTAAAAGCATTGTGTAGGTTTACTGGGAAGTGTACAAATCAGAACTGCAATATAAATTACTTTTAAAGCTGGTGTTTTGGCCTAACCTGATTGTCAAGGCATTGCGTAAGAAATTGTTCCAAAAACTTCTTTGACTGAATAGAAATAAAAAAACTATATTTTCATTTCAATGCTAAAAAACCAAACAAAAATAAACATCTGAAACACCATCACAGTAGTCACTCAAAGTATGATCGTTCTTTAGACACAGATAATAATTTCAGTGCAGTTACAATACCAGACCAGGCTATTTGTGAAGTGAACAGCGAAGAAGACAAAGAGAAAAGTGTAATTGTCCGCAGTAAAAATGACTTGCATGCCATTTCAAACATGAATAAACAGAATAAATGAGCAAGAGAAGCTTAAAGTTGGTCTGCAGTTCTTCACTGAGAGTCCATTGATGCTGCCACTATGCCGTGCTGTCTTAACTGGGCTCTGATCATCTGATTCTTTGATTTCCACTCTTCCATCTGTGTTGGTGTGCAGGTGGAGACAAGGCATGAGAGAGAGAAACTGTATGAGCAAATTGAACACTGATGTTCGTTTTTGTTTTTAAACAATCCCACCAACAAAGAAGTGCTATTAGCAGCAGCTGTAGATGTGGTTATAGAGTAAGCTGGTAGTCATCCTGTACTGTTCGTTAATAAGCATATCTGATTCTTAAAATATGCTTACAATCAGTTTTAAATAAAAGAACAGCTAATATGTTACCTCTTGTTTGAGAAGCTGATTGTCCATCCTCAGTCGTTCCATAGCATTATGATCCTCCTCTAGTCGTGCATTGCTCTGACGCAGCTCTTGGATATAGTCACATGCCTTGGACAATATCCCACCTTTACTCTACACAGAAGAGCAGAAGGCAATCTGAGGCAAAAATGTCAAAATTTCATTTAGTTTAAAAGACAAAAAAATTATTCTACAATAAAAATACATTAACCAAAATGTTCTAATTGGAAAATGCTGGTGGCTTGTGCTAACTAAGCTTACTTGACCAATTTTGGTTGCATCCACATTGCAGTCAGGAATCGTTTTGGAAAGCTGCACAATCCAGTTGTTGATCTTGTCCCTCCGTCTGCGTTCCACTGAGGTGAAAAAATGTTTGGCTTCAGACAGAACTCCACACGTTTAAAGAGAAATCTTTTTCAGTCTAATATGAAACAGAGGAGCAGGGATTGGATAATGAAGTGGAGCTGCCGATTTCAAATAAAACACAGAATAACCTTCATTGTGTTGAGCCCTCCGCTTGTCATCCCTGGAAGCACGCGGTGTTCCCGACTTACTGTAAAGAATATAGGTTTCGTTGAAGATGCTGAGAAACAGAATATTGTGATAGGATATGTGGCTTTATGTGTGTGATATGAGAGAATGACCTCTGCTGTGTTGTGGCTAGAACTTCCTGAGGTGACATCATTACATAGAGTTGACCTGCATGAAAATGAAGAAAGGCAACTGAATCTAAAACTGATATAATGTAAATATAATTTCATCATTACACACAGATATAATTAAAAGCATGTAACTTTTTAGCTGTATATAATAATGATACCTTTAGCAAAGGAACTACTTTCATTAAAAAAATAAAATACTGTTCTAATATAAGAATAACTAGAACCACATCTCATATATATATATATATATATATTTTTTTTTCTCTTATTCAGTGTTACACTAGTCAGAAATCAGAATTCAGAAATTCAGAAATCATTCTAATATATAGATTTTGCTTCCAAGCAACATATTTTATTATTAATTAATTCTTTTGAATCAATCAAATGAATTCTTTTTCCAGGATTCTATAGAAAGAATGCCATTTATTTTTAATAAATGCCTAAATGTTTTTTAAGGCAAGCAAGTTAAGTTTGTTTATATAGCACATATACACAATGGCAATTCAAAGTCTTAGTTTTTTAAGTCTTTTTGGCAATTCCTGGTTCTATTTCATTTTTTTTAATCTGTATGTAATATGTTTTTTACATATTAAATGTTAATAATAACATAATAAATGTTTTTAATCTTGGTGTAATTTTGTCTTGATTTTATTGACTTTAAAAAAATGTGTATTTATTTATAACATTTAATTTCACTGTTTTATTTGATGCTTTAATGCACATGGGTCAGCTGCCACTGTTTTTAATGGTGCTATAAATAAATTAAACTTGCTTTACATAAAAGCAAATTCAAAAATCCTTTAAAGAACAACAATAAAACATTTTAAATTTGTATGTTAAAATTAAATTAAAAGCAGTTTTAAAATAGAAAATGATTATATATAAAATACAGTGCGGTCAGTGTGGATGTAGCACAGTGGTAATTCAGTAAATGCACCGCTAAACAGATTTTTGTTTTTTGACACTCATGAGTGTCATTTTAAAGGGGGCTAATGTGTCCTTTCTAAGCTTAAGAATTTGAATGACACTGTAAATGTATTTTGGCAGTACCTGCAGAGGTTGTTTGAGATAGAACCGAATCAGCTGTGTGGAGATTGGTGACCATGGTGCTGGCTGCTGTGTCAGAGATGGTGGCAGGATAGTAGTATTGAGTCTCTGACATCTCTCCCTCCAGACTCTCAGACTGAGAGACTACAGCCTATAAAACACACGCACACAAGCATTTGCAAACAACCACCTGTTTCACATAAAAAAGGTTACAGCAAAAAGTTAAAATTTCTATCCGTTAAAAACGACTACTACCTGGGTTACAGGTGGTGTGGCTGCCTGAGTTACTGTAGGAAAGCCAGTGAGCACACTGACCGCTGCAGCCCCATCTGCCTGTCCATCTACCTGCCCATCAGCCAAGTGGATCACCCGGTATGTCACCTGAACCATGGAGCTCAAGGGTTTAATCATCATACCTCATGATCTTTATTTACTATGCTTATGCGCCACATACCTGTCCCGCTGTTCCTTCCGTTTTTACAAGATGATATTTAATTTGCGGATCTGTGGAGAATGCAGCAGCTGACTGGATGGCTGCGATAGCCAATGGGTCGTCTGCTGTTTCAGCAACACCTGGTAAAGCAGCACATGCAAGTTATCATTTGATGCGTCCTAAACGAACTGGATATAAATGTTTTATGTCAATGATAGAGAGGTCAGGTGTCTGATTAGCAACATCTCACTAATGTTGACTAGTTTTCCCAGGGACGTCCTGGATGGGGTTTCTAAATTGCCTAATGTATCAGGGTTTTGGCTTGTTTCCCTATTTACATACACTCTACAGTCCTCATAAATTACACGTATTTGCATTGCTTTGACTCCTCCTTGAAGATCATCCCACCCTTCTGTACTTATGATTTAACACCATGTCAGCAACAGAGGCTAATATACGAAAACATACATGTAACATTACATTGAAAATTTAAAATGGTCCCAGTAGAATTATTTCTGAAGAAAAAAAGGTGTGGTTGATTATGTGCAATACCTGTATGGTACAGGGTTTTTCAAAGTAGGAAAACATCAGGAAAAGATATGGTCACCTACGTTTTTTTTACTTTTCAAAGAAAAGGTTGTATCTTCCAAACAGCACTAGATGGTGCTATGCAGGAGGTAAGCTGTCATAACAAAACTGAAACTAAAAGCTCACAGCCACCCAAGCACTTTTATGTTGTGCACTTCCCTAAACACATTACCACACAGAATGACTAAGGAACTTAGGGACAGTTAAGTTTAAGCATCTCACCTTCTTGCAGTATAGGAGAATCTTCAGGATCAGGACTATTATGGTTCCTAAAATTAAAGAAAAAAAATTATATATATATATACACACACACACACACACACACGATTAAAAGGAATGTATGATTATAATGCTAGAGAACGATAATTAAGACATGTTCATATTACAATACAGTAAAGAATGGTGTTTAAAATGAACATTACAATTGTATAATATTTCCACCTACGTCTTACTATTTCAGAGGATATAAAATCGCTTCAGATGACATTGCATTAGTACAGATTTCAAATTATAGCATAAGTTGGGATTTAAGCATAATACCGAAGGTGAAACTTACTTCATATTAAGCAAATTGCAGTCTAGGATTCGGGGTCCTCAAACGTAAACATTCACTGCAAAAACAAAAGCCAACAGGAACGCACTTCGAGATTTTAAAAATGCTCAAACAACTCAAAGCAGGTGTGCGGCGTCGGCGGCGTGTTATGGTTCTAGTTGCGTTAAAAACTACCATCACACTAATGTGTTGAGAAACCGCCCGGGAAGCTATATAAAGCAGCTCAGTTTGATCACATGTCGTCCAATAATCAGTTTTACTTTTAACGGGGATAGATATAAAAATCACCAACATTAGAATTACTTAAAACTCGGCAAGTAGCAAAGCACGAACTGGCGGAAAGCATTTAGCATTTGAGCGAAACGAACAAAAACAATTATAGGATTAAGTAAAGCGTGAAAACCATCTCTAAAAAGTTGTGCATAACTATTAACAATTCTTATAATGGGTTACCCCTTTAAAACAAGCATTATCTAGTTACGTTTAACAGAATTACCCATTTTTCGCTAGCATCAAACGATCGGACTTCATTTCCTTTTCTGCGCATGTGCAGGTCTCTCTAGCTTTTACTATTCGTCACTAGAGGGCGCCATACACCGCATTCACAGTAACGCATCAGTGGCCAGTTGAAATGGTCAAGACTAGGCTTAAAAGTCAACTTTTTTAAATTCAGTTACATGTAGAACCCAAAAATAAAACCTTACTCTTGGCTGACTGCTAGTTGATCAGACTAGCTCTTAACACGGAGGCAAAGTTTATGCAACTGGCCCCAGGAGATGTTTGAAAGTCTGAGCTACAGGAACATGACAGCTTTCACAATACCAGCACAATCATAATCCGAATAAAACCCTTTATTGAATTTTATTAGTCACACTTAAAACAATGTCAAACAGGAAGTTCACTTAAATTTTAAAAAGACAAAACTCACATCGAAAGAACATCATTTTTACATGGTAAGGTACATGCGTTACACGACAGTGTTTTTGACATCAACAGCTGTATGTCCAGATGGAGGAAACGCAGATTAGGCTACTTTATTTTGATGCAATACAAGCTGCAGGATTTACACTTTTGTTTCAGGGATTGGCGTTCCTAAGTGTACGAGAGATAATCTAGCCTCAGAGAAGCTCCAATAACAATGGGAAAGTGAGGAAAGCCAGCAGGAGTGCTGCTCCGCTGTGTTGTATGACACACCAGGCAGAACAAGTCTGAAGCTTATCTGGGGGAAAAACACACAAACAGCCTGATTAACATCAGTCATGGATTCATTACGACAAAAATGATAGAGTTAATGGGAAGCAAAACAGGAACAGAAATAACTGAATTATGCCTACTTGTCAATTCCAAGCACTCGTTTATAGCTTTACCATTACAGCTGTAAAACAGGCTACTTAGTAAACAGGCTATGCAATGCATTAACGTTGCAGTTCATAGGGGCCACAGCCCTGCAGAGTCTAGCTCCAACACACGTACCGTGCGGTTGTCAAATAAGCCTTAATGACGTAATTAGCTGGATGAGGTGCGTTTAAATCGGGTTGTAGCTAGACTGTGGCCCTACAGCAGGAGTAGGCAATTTCGAGTTTAGCTCCAACCCTGATCAAATACACCTGAAAAAGCTAATCAATGTCTTCAAGATCACTAGAAAGTTACAGGCAGGTGTGTTTGATAAGGGTTGGAGCTAAAATCCCGTCAGGACTGAAATTGCCTACCCCTGCCCTACAGGAACAGAGTTTGACATTCCTGATTTAAGGAAAAGATAAATGTGGTCTAATAAAAGGTTAAAAGTGTGTTGCTTACTCTTGTCCACGACTGCAGTGGCAGACACAGTGTTAGTTTGTTTGATGGAACAGGTGTAGTTTTTGGGTTTGTCATCGGCGAAACCTTTCAAAGTCAGCTTACACAGGTTGTCCACTACAGTGACTTCAGCACGGTTTTTGAAAGTGTTGTCTGGGAGGCTGCTTGCGTTGGTAGAGCCAACCAACTTATTCTCGGTCATGAAGCTGCAAGTCGCCTTGACCTTGGGGTCTAATGTAAACTTGCAGGACAAATCCAGGTTTTGGTCCTTAGTCAAACAGGACAAAATCTGAGGGGGATTCTGGGCAGAAGCAACACCTAGAAAAATAACGCCAACTTAGCCTCAAGTTTGATTTATTTAAAACCAGTACAATATGGCAGGATAGATTTAATAATAATAATAATAATATAATAATAATAATAATAATAATAATAATAATAATAAACTGAAAAACAGGACTTTGTGTGACTGGTAAAGTAAAAAGAACCCCCCCCCCCTCCCCTCCAATGAGGAACAGTTAATGCTATTTTCTTCCCTTTTCTATTAGCTTGCATTTTAAACTGTGGTAAAAATGTAAATTTACCCAGCAGGAAAAGTGTAGTAAAGGCTGTATAGGACATCATCCTGACCACAGTGCTCTGCATATATTACACACACCTGCAGAACAAACAAGACAAGTTACATGTTAAAATTCAATTAATACCGTTACCTTACTATATGCTATACTATTGGTCTCATGCCAAAAAACGTGAGCTTTAATGACTTGTCAGAATTTCACGCAAGCTTTCACTGGCATAGTCTACCATTGCATTACGTTTATTAAATATTTATATGCCCTGGGATAATGTTTGAACAATAAAATAAGCTTACCACTATATGTCCCACTATGGGTGGAGTCATGACATTTCTGAGCACATGTATACATACAAAACAAGTAAATATCAACAAATGCACAAAGACCCACGGACCCCACCTTAACCACACACCTTGCTCGGTCAGAAACCCCTCAGAGTCTCGTAATGATCGAGCCTTCCGTGAACAACTCCCTATAAAGCCCCGCGCGCATCTCTTATCTGAGGCAAGACTCAACGCGTTTAGATTCTTTTGAAGTGACATGTCCCGTTGTACATTCTTCAAGCAATCATTCAGCTCGAGATTTAGCAATACCTATCTTAAGCCTTAGATGTTTTAAAGTGGATTTAAGTCATCATTTAAAAGGATCGCGCGTTTTATTAAAAACCAAAGCCACTTTAACGCCTCCTGAGCAGAAGTCAAAGTAGCCAGCTCATGTTTTTTAGGCTGGGTGTGTGGCGTTGTCAGTTGCCTAATTGGGACCAGACCTCTACAACGTCTTTGATATATGGAGATAGAAAGTTTGTTGCGGTTTTTACCTTGTCTTCTGCGCGTTCGGATGCTGAAGCTGTCGGTCCGTTATTGAGGCAACGCTATCAGTGATCACTCGAGGGAGACAGTGGGATGGTGAGATTAAGTAAGAGGTGATTCACGCCCATAGGCTACATAGCCCTGCGTAATTAGAAAAAACTGCGACCAGCCCATTACCGACAGCTGAAACGTATATGCAAGGAAACAACCAGATAACGTTCGTGTAAAAAATCTAGACAAAGTAAACATTGTGGAAAAAAGCAGATACTTGTGCAACCGTTTGAGTCTGCCACACCCTTTAAAGTGCCTCTGATATTTTATTGTGCAGCCAGTTCAGACTACTGTATATTAAGCTTTTCCTTTGAAACTGGGTTAACTTAAGAAGTCTTAAGTGTTCGGGAAGAAACTTTTGGGCTCCGTCTTGTATGTTTAGAGAACTGCCTTTTTAAAAAAGGTGACTATCCAGAGGGTTCAGCCAAAGTGGCAGTTGCTGCTTCATGTATCTGTTCATGTTTCAAGTACAAAAACAGAATGTAACGATGTTTTTTACGCCACCAGTCTCATAGGCTACGTTATTAAAATTGAACGCTCATATGGCTTTATTGGGTTATATGCATCTGTATATTATGAATATTTTGCATATGCATAGAGAGAGACAGAGAAAGAATTGTAATAATATTTAATTAATGTGTCCCCTTCACTTTAATGTTGTTATGGTCCTAGACTATTTTCTGTAAAGCCGTTTTGTTTTTAATTTTATTCTTATGGCGTACAATGCTATACAAATATATTTGAATTGAATTGTAAATGGTTTTTATATCCTAATACTGCACAGATATATATAACACTTTTTGGCTTCAAGAACAAATAAAAACCAGGTTAATTACTTTTGGAAACATTTTTAATATAATTTTTAGGAAGGTGGTCCCACCAAAGGGAATCATCATGTTTTGAAATCCATTAAAAGGTGAAGAAATCGTGGTCTAAAATGTTATAAAATATTGTTAAAGCTAACTAAGAATAACAGCACTTTTACATTCTCAAATGTGTATTGATGTAAGTTAAAAAAAGAAAAGAAACAGGTTACACTCTACATTTCCTTTATTGTTTTTTGTCTGTGACATTTCTCAATACAGAAATACTTCATTAAATAAGAAGAAGCAATGGAATAACAGTGAAAGAATTAAAGACAAGGAAGTAAAAGTGCGTGAAATGTGCATGCTGGCGCTTGAATATATTGCTATGCAGTATTTGTAAGTCATTAAAATGAAACAAAGCACTACATTGCTAAAGCTTAGGTTATACCTTAAAGCCCACCTGAGGCACTTAAGGTTAGTGCAAGGAAGCTTGTGTGAGAAGCAGCTAGACGTGTGGAAGCACACAGTGCAATTAAGCATGTGCATACAGCAGCTGCACCATGCATGCAAATGCAAAGGAACACACATAGAAACACAAGTAAGAGTACATTTCAATACAGAATCATCATGTAACCTTAATATACTCATTCCTATGCACTTGCATTCTGTTCCAGGCCTGTATCATTCTTTACTCTAAACGTCACTGAACAAAAGTCCTTGAATTGTTGTCGACGGGATATTTAGTTGCATCATGTGTGAGTGTTGCAATATAATATGTCAGCAGTGGTTATGTCCTTCAGACAAGAGCTGTCCTTATGCAAGTGAAAAACAGAAGCACTAAGACAATGATAAACTTGTATGATACATCTTGCACAGGACAAATTGCAAGGATCGATAAATCAGCCATCTGATAAATGATTTTATAGATTACTCTTACAATGATTTCACTCAAGTATTTCTAAAAATATTACAAAAATGTCAGCAATAAAAATTATAATATCTTTTTGAGCTACTATATGATTGAAGGAAGCGCATAATTGATGCTGTAGAAAGGTCCTATGCCGTGTATCAAAACAGTAACATATTTCCTTCATCTGAATTCAATGCAAAAGACAATCAAGTGATACTAATATAACTGTATATTCAAGGAAAAATTCTTTTCATAGATTGTGTTAAGCAGCTACAATACTCAACATTCAACAAACACTACAGTTCAAAAATTTGTTTTTGAATGTGTTTAAAAGAAATCTCTACGCTCACCGAGGCTGCATTTATTTGATATGAAATACAATAAAAGTTTTATTTTTAAAATAGTTTTTAATTTAAATTAACCATTTCTATTTGAATATATTCTTAAAGAATTATTCATTTCTGTGCTTATTCTTTAATAAGCAGAAATGTACAGAAATAGACATATTTGATAACATGTCTTTACTGTCATGTTTGATCAATTTAATGCATCCTTGATGAATAAACGTATTAATTTCTTTCCAAACAGAAGTGTAGGACAACTGTAATATTGCGCTATAAGACTACCTTCAAACACCTGTTAGTTGAACATCTTTAGGTGGTAAGAACATGTTCATCATCCTAATTTGCATTGTATACTAATGTTATTTCATGTTCAGTATCGAACAGCATTTTGAACGTATATACTTGATTGGGTCACATGTATCATGATTAGTTTGTTTTTTGTTTTCACTGTGAATCCTGAAGATGTAATAATGATGTTCTCCACAGAAACTTTAGGACTGTAAAAAAACAACAACAACATAAAAGTCAACATAACCATGTAAGATGTAAAAATATAACTAAATATAAATGTAATTCAAAGGCAGTTAATTGTGAGAATGGCTTTGAGTTTTAGCCTGTTCACTGTTGGTTTGGTCATGCTAACAGAAGCCCAAGGGAAATCACAGCAGCAAGCATCCATGGTCCAGTGTGAAAGAATATGCTTAATGCAGAGCACACCAGAAGTTGTCCTGTATGAAACAGAGAGACAAAAAACAAACAAAGAGCAATTATCTGAGAGCAGACAGATTGTGAAAGCGTGCAGATTTTGAAAGAAGAAAGCCAATGACAAAACATTTGATTTTAAGGCATTGCATAATTCCTAGGTAATGTGTTTTGAATTTCAGCACAAGGAGGTTTGCTGAGACATGTTCAAACTTACTTTGGTGGAATGCCATGCTATTCTCCTTCCAGGTGCTGCCCTGATAAACCCTGCATGTGTAGGTGTATGCACGGTCATCGGACAAGGGCATCCAGGTGAGGCGACAAATGTTAGGTGACACCAGGGTCACATTGGTTCGGCGTCGGGTCTCAATATGTGGGACCATGTGTACCGGAGTGTTTGGGTAGGTGGAGCCCATGAGTCGCCCATCCTGTTTGAACTCGCAGAATGGCCCCGGTATCTTGTGGGTCTCTGGGAATTCACAGTCAACCCGGAGGTTCTTCTCTATGTATGTAAGGCAGGAGTACATCTGTGGCCCTCGAGGGGTGTTCCAAAACCAAGAGTTAAAATCCAAGAAGCTGGGTTTCTGGTATGGATCTGTTGCAGTGATCACACCCACCATAGACCACAAACATGTTACTGAAGAAAAAAAAAACACACAAGCACTTTAATTTAGGAAATATGACTTTAGTATGCTTACGGAGCATATTTAATATTTTCAAGAATAAGATGAGCACCAACAAAACATATTTCAGATGTATAGCCTATTATAAATGCATTTTTACAAACACAAATGGAGAAGTGTTATGAGCTCAGAACAGTTGACTTTAAAGTAGTCTTATACATGCTTTTAAAAGACTGTTAAATAGAAAGGGTAATTGGGCTGATTTTGGGGCCAGTACTGTATTGTACTTTCTAACCTTTATATCAGCTGTCTTTGTTCTGCTGCACCTTGGTTGTTCTTATAGGTTCTATAGTATTATTTGTGTGTTTCCAAGCTAGAGAAAATAAAATCATAATGACAATACTGAATGTGTAGAATGAATGTTATCTAGTGGAACTATTTGGAACTATCTGCACTCAAACAAAATCTTACTGAAATTTTTAGATTTCAGCGTCAAATTTGTACAATTTTGATTCTCTTGCCGTTTTATTTAAAACGTGTTGGAAAATACACTGCTTAAAAAAATAAAGGGAACACTTAAAAAAACTCAAAGTAAATCCAAGTCAGTCATACTTCTGTGAAATCAAACTGCCCACTTAGGAAGGAACACTGATTGAAAATTAATTTTACATGCTGTTGTGCAAATAAAATAGAAAACAGGTGGAAATTATAGGCAATTAGCAAGACTGTGGCAAGAAGGTTTGCTGTATCTGTCAGCATAGTGTCCAGAGCATGAAGGCGCTATCAGGAGACAGGTCAGTACATCAAGAGACACGGAGGAGGCCATAGGAGGTCAACAACCCAGCAACCTCCGCCTTTGTGCAAGAGGAGGAGCACTGCCAGAGCCCTGCAAAATGACCTCCAGCAGGCCACAAATGAGCATGTGTCTGCTCAAACAGTCAAATACAGACTCCATGATGTTGGTATGAGGGTCCGACGTCCACAGGTGAGGGTTGTGCTCACAGCCCAGCACTGTTCAGGGCGTTTGGCATTAGCAAGAGATTGGCAAAATCGCCACTGGTGCCTTGTGCTCTTCTCAGATGAAAGCAGGTTCACACTGAGCACATATGACAGACGCAACAGAGTCTGGAGACGCCATGGAGGACGTTCTGCTGCCTGCAACATGACCGGTTTGGCAGTAGGTCAGTAATGGTGTGAGGTGCATTTCTTTGGAGGGCTACACAGCCCTCCATGTATTCTCCAGAGATAGCCTGACTGCTATTAGGTACCGAGAAGAGATCCTTAGACCCCATGTGAGACAATATGCCGGTGCGATTGGCCTGGAGTGTGTCAGCAGTTCCTGCAAGACGAAGGCATTGATGTTATTCATGTCCCCAGACATGAATTCAATTGAGCACATCTGGAACATCATGTCTCGCTCCATCCACCAACGCACCACAGACAGGATGCTTTAGTCCAGGTCTGGGAGGAGATCCCTCAGGAGACCATCCACCACCTCATCAGGAGCATGCCCAAGCGTTGTTGGGAGGTCATACTACTGTAAGGACATTACATCAAAATTGGATCAGCCTGTAGTGTGTTTTTCCACCTTAATTTTGAGTGCGACTCCAAATCCAGACCTCCATGGGTTAATTTTTTTTTTTATTGATAATGTTTGTGTTATTTTGTGTCAGCACATTCAACTATGTAAAGGACAAAGTATTTAATAAGAAATACTTATTAAATAATATTTTTTGAGCAGTGCATTTATCTAATTTTTAAAATAGTATTTTTGAGTAGTATCTTTGTACATCTTTCTTAATCTACTTTTTTGTTTTTACTTTTTAAGCAATAATCTGCAAAGAGACAAACTCAAGTCTCTAAAGCATTAAAAATGTATGACAGCTCTCAAACCATCTTGCAACATTATAATGAACAGAGAACTTTCAACATTGATGTTATTTGAAGTAGTCTTAGGAAGAAGAATTGTCATTTCACCTGCGTTTCTTGCATTCATTAGGCTACTTAGCTTTCTCTTCACAATGAAAATATTAAAGAATACGTTAGCTCACTTACATAACACAAAACCAGCTGCTAGAGAAGGATAAGACTTCATTGCCTCTTCTGTTTAGGGTCCAAATTTCCTTCTTTTAACAGCTGCAGAAAAAAATGTTAAATATATTGGACATTGGCCTACACAAAAACACGCATGAGCTCAGAGACATTAAATAAAGTCAACCTGGGAAGGTCATTCAGTGGACCACCATTTTATAGCTGACAGCCTGGTATCTCAGTATCAGCCATCTCACTCGTACACAATTCAAACATACTAGCTCTATTTAAAACAAGGGTATAGTACAAGTACGCTAACACATTCCGTCGGGCACTCATTGACCGCAGACCGACCCATCCCATATCTGTTTAAGTATAGCTCATTGAATTTACATCGTCCTCTCTCTGAAACAAACGCTTTGGCCTCTAAAAACACATGCAAATGCAGGATGCGTTATAGGTAAAGGACGATGACTGTGTTACCTTTAAGCCTTTCCTCTTCTGCTCGTCACAGGACCCTAGTCTACAAACGATGCAAGTCGATGGAGATGGAGATGCTGATGCTGAGGAAGCCGCAGCTCGAGACTGCAGCCTCCGGGTCCTGCATGCGCGAGTCAGTCCTGCTTACTGCGACAACCTTGTCTCTGACGAATCTTGAGTGCCTTGTTTTATATATTTAAGTCCCCTTTATTCAAATAATTGTGCACCCTTTGAGTTGCTTATACAGAGCATTATTAAGGATGGAGTAGGCCTAACTTTTAAAAGAGCTCATAGGATCAGTTATATTTGGTAATCTGTGGGAATTTAGGCAGCTGTAGACCGCGTAACCGATGACGCGTCCGATTTCCACCACCAGAGGTCGCTTTAGACTAGATATTCAGAGCTGCAGTTACACTTTTTACATGCAATAGAGGAGAACGTAGTTTAGGTTCAAATGTCTTCTGTTTGCTTGATTCTTCAAAAAAAAACAAAAAAAAAAAACCTCAACCTCAAAAAGTCACCCTCTCGTACAACAAACATATTTAAGTGCATGTGCATCTTCATGGGTGCCCTTTAAATCTAGGTGTACGTGGATTCCAACCACATTGCTGGATCCCACCAACACTGCACATTTTGCATCTGTCCTTTGTCTGACACACCCATTTCAGGTCTTGGAGTTTCGACTGAGCTGATGATCAGAAGCAGATGTTGGATTATTGAGCCATGGAAAACATGCAGTGTTGGGGTTATTCCAGTAACGTGGTTGGAAAGTAGCCTACCTTGTAAACAGAAAACACTAGAGTTTTGTATTCACAATGCAGGTTAAGTAAACTACAAACAATTAACTAAACAGGACAGCTTAAGTTTAGCCAGTCTTTGATCTAATTGCAAATGGCTAATGTGTACCCTTAACTTATTATTTTAATAACCCAATACCCATCGATAACCTATGTTTGGATTCCACATCAAAGGAAATGTACACAAGATATTTAATATACATTAAAAAACATATCAAAATATAGGTGAAATAACGTGCCTTAATTATTCAGAGTAACATATATAGTCTTTATTTAAGTTAAAAAAACAGCCATAGCTCACCATCATATAAGCCTGTTTAGGCCTGCAGTTATTATTTGGTTTATTTGAAACTGAACATATTTTGCAGAAATTGATATGTTATCTTAGCTATAGTTATCTATATATAGTTAGCTATATTTATATATATATATATATATATATATAGAGAGAGAGAGAGAGAGAGAGAGAGAGAGAGAGAGAGATTCTATAATTGGGGGTATTCATTATTGTTTCAGCCTTATTTTTTATTATTATTAATGTATTATTCTTATTTACTAATTGTTATGAATAATTTATTTTAAAAGTGTCTTAAATAGCTAAAAGTCCTGATTTATTCTTGTCTGAATTAGTCAGTGTATTTTGTTCCATCATGAATCAATGTCAAAATATTTTACAGTACTTTTCTTTTGGTTTATGTATTTTATTTGTAAAAGTCCTAAATAGTTACTTACTTAATTCTACAACAAAAAATAAATAAAAAATTCTCAGAAGAGTGTGTGTCTCTAAATCTTGCGTCAACTCTGTTACCATACCATTATTTTATTTCATTTCATGTGCTCTTACTCTTCTGTGGGTCTCGGTCTTTGTATCTGTCGCACAATGCTTCCCTCTATCGTGCTGGAGTGATCATCAACACACCAATAAGGTGATTTTGGATTGTTGGACAAATATGTTTGACTTTTAAAATACAGCATATTTCACCATAAATTCAAGTATAACATAAATATATTTCAAAAGAATCATAGGCTTCAGCAATATGATAGCTAATATTATAGTAACCACAATAAAATTACCAGTTATTCTTTGTGCGGTGTAAAATACTATCATTTATTTTTTACTTTGCAATTTAATGGCTACTTTTCTTAAATGAGACTTCCCCGATGACGTATGCAGTCTTCAAATGAGACGCAGCATAAAGTAACATCGCGATACTAGTGCTGGCGGGAGCGTCCCATCTCCATGACAACGAAAAACAACCAAAAACACGGTTTGGCTCGGCCTGTGAACTCAATGAAATATATTGGTGTATTTGAATCCGTTTGAAGTGCAGTCATCTCATCAAGATTTACCAAGATTTGATCCACAAACAGCAACAGGGAACCGTGCTTTTCACCTGTCATTCTCGCTCTACAGGTTGGAAATAGGTTTGACGTTATTATTTTCGACAATGTGCAATCGATATGTGCTAATTGTTATTTTGACTTTTTCAAATCAAGATCTAATACTTTTATTTTACGCTAAGGGATTCAAGGAGTCAGAAATGGAGAGTCCTCGTGTTGGTGTGGTGAGAGAGTCTATGCTGTATCGTCCTCTATTAATTAAGGTCAGGACTGGTATTACTGATGGTTTTGACTAGTACTAGAATATTTATCTTTGTAAAAGTTTATCTGCATAGCACCATGTATGAATGCTTTATTATCGCCTTTAAAATAAACAAACAAATCATTTTTAATGTATCAATTTTGACATTTTTTCACCTTTTTGTTTGGAAATGTACAACACAACACAACGTCATAACTTAAATGAGCACTAGATGGCAGAGTTAGTCTCTGAACCATGACTCTGATGCTCGTGTGATCACTGTCCTGTAATACCACAGCAGAACGACACATTTCGCATGTCTGCTTTATCTCTCACACACCATTCAAGTCACGTAACCCTAGTATGAATAGGCTAAAGCGTAAATCAATTGTTTTTTTGTTTTTTTAAAGATACACACCCAGAATTTGCAACCCACCCAGGGGCCTGTTTCATGAAACAGATTTGTTGTCCTGGCTGCAATTACATTTTTCGTAGTTTTTTCCTCTACAAAAAACTTTTAGTGCTTAGAAAGCTTCCAAAGATGTTAAGGGTACTTCTTATACCCGCAGATTGCAACAAATAGCTTATTTTTAAGAGAGCGGGATCCTGACATTTGGGGAACAGTGTTTGGTGCCGATCACTTTTATTTTTTTCTCTGCCTTCTCTTCAGTTAACCCTCTTTGTGAAACCCAGCGTAGGTCTTGAATCTCTAATGAAGTACTTCCGGCGTGTCTTTCATCTAATTCTGCTTCATTTCAACTTCATCAAGTCTTCCGCTGGAGCAGAAGGAAGAATGAAATGAGACTGCACAATCCTCAATGTTTCTCCTTTTCCTTCGCTCCCATGGCCTTTCTCTCTTTTCACACTCATCCAATCATCCTGTCCATCCCTGGTGGGATAAGATGCCTCGGTTAGACCTTTGCTTGCTCTCGCCCCTCCTTTCTTTCTAATGTTCTCTAGGGTTATTTGATATGCCCCTTTTGACTGATGCAGAAAATAGGATTACTGTATTTAAATGACTATGATAATGAACTGCGTGCATGTTCCCATAGTCCCACGAGATCAAGGATTTCTCATTCTTTTTCATTGTGAGCAGTCATAGCTACAGGTTTTGGCATTGCGCTGGAACAATGACAGAGTCATCTGTGAGGATTTAAGCTTTTGTTCTTGTGGCGTTGCCTGATGTTGCTCTATTTCTTCCCTATCGCGCATCTAGTTTTGAGAGCTGTATGTTCGAACATTCAACCTCCTTCAATCAGAGAAGGATTTTTGCTCGCTTGCAATGTAATGGGAGACCCCGTAAAAGGCTCATATTCATTAAGAAATAGGCCAACTGCAGCAAGTCCCTTGTGCTGAGCGCGTCTCTTGTCGGCCTGCGCAGCAGTTCATCATTGCTGAAGTTTTCTCTGCTTATGTAGGGCTGATGTATAGCTGTCCCGTGGGGAAAAGGGACATATATCTTAGTAATGTGCTAATGGGCCTCAAAGCGAAAAGGAGATGAATTGGTCTGCATCCTGAAGCAAGCACCCAACGTGTGGTTTTCTCTGTTTCTGACCAAAAAGTTGCTAGTGAGAAAAGTGCTAAAAGGCTTCTCCTCTCTTTTCCTCTCCTCTTGTTAATTCCTTTTTGATGAGGCATGGCCAATAAATCCTGTTTTCATGCCTGTATTCCCTGATGACCAGTAAATTAGAGATCAGGGGAGCAGATTTGGGGCTTTTGTTGTTCTCTGGTGTCTGAGAAAGCCCTGCTGTGCAGCAGGCTGGCTGGGCCCCATTCACAGTCCCCTCTTCCCACTCATTACCATTTGCTTCATTCAGCCGGTGTAGCTAATGTTAGACACACGGCAATGTGCAGTTCATTCTTAAGCAAATCTCTACTGTAGCCGATACTCGCCTGCAGCGCAAATTTATTATGTATATGCGATGTGGCCTAAAGCTGTTTTTGCCTAAATTAAACTTAAGTATGTGTAAATTAAAAAGATATATCTAAGATATATATCTAAGATATAGCTCTGGGTGCTTTAAAAAGCAACATTAGAGTTTAAGACTTTCAAATTTCATACAGTTGCCTGGTGACTTTAATTGGCATCTGGAATTTATTTGAATTGCAAACGAACTGACCTTGACCTTCACCCACCTTAGTTTCACATAGGCATCTACACTGTATGCCCACGCATACAGTTCCTCGCTGCCACTTCTGCAAGGTGCGTTAGTTTCCACACGGTTTCTGTAGCAACACAGGGCCTTATTATTAATGGGTTCCAGCTGGGACTGCTGTAGACGCAAGCAGGGAGCAGAGAGACAGATACATAAGCATGAACCCAATACATAACTGTAAACTGCTTGCATAATAGATAAATGTAAATGAGTTAAAGAAAGAGACCTTTGGCATATGTAGTCTGTCATGACAAGGGCTGTATGCGTTCATTTATGGATTAAGAGAATGGAAACACATATATCATACTTGTTCCGATGCAGTGCTAACTATTTATGTAGTCTGAGGGGCAACTATTATAGCTGTGAAATATTGCAATTTAAAATAAAACGATGATAGTATTTTATTTCTGTGATGGTAAAGCTGAATTTTCAGGTGGCAGATTTGGTGCTTTCATGTTCATTTATTTGGTATAAACCGTGATTTCTTACCAGGATTCTATGATAAACAGAAAGTTGAAAAGAACAGCATTTATTGAAAATAGAGTATTATTATTATATTATGTATTTTCAAATAATTTGATGCATCTATGCTAAATAAAGGTATTTAAAAACACATCTCACTAACTTTTGAAATATGGTGCATATTTTTAATGAGTTCATAGATACATTTTGGCTGCATTTTGATCATCCATGTACAAATTCTAAAAACAGCTTGCACCCTTGAACATGTCTACTTTCTGTATGGCTTATTAACAAGGTTTAAACGGCGTATGTGATCTAAGCTGTGCAGTGTTTTTATTAAACACACCCACGCATACATACTCAAGCATACATACATCTAAAGCAGTAGGATAACACTCATCTGTATTGAAGAAGGGTAGCACAAGCTTGCCCAGACACATGCTCCCAATTAGCTGACCCTCTTTATGGAAATGCCTCATCAATTATACCCAGAGCTTCAGGATTTGCCACACATAAAGAGAGTTAGCATCTTAATAACCGGCCAGACTATAGAGGAGATGAGAGAATGTGTGTGTGTGTGTGTGTGTGTGTATGTTTGCATTGCACATATGCGCACATTGACATTCTGGGGATTTTAGAAGTGGGGCTGATATTAATTTAGAGTTGACGGATTTAGCTAGAGAAGAGAAAAGCTGTGATCTGATGAGAAAGTTAGGGTTATGACTCTGACACTTTCTCTCTCCTCAGCATTTTTGACCTAATCCTTATTAATAAATGTATTTTTTTAGCTGACTTAAACATGTTGGGATTTATGGATTGCCTTCTAGCGCTTACAGCAATGTACGTGCATAGAGCATGTTTTCCTCTCTGCTTCTTTATAACAGCGAATATTTTTGAATTCTCTCTCCATGAATTGTATCAGATCACACTGTGACAAAGATACAGATTCTTTTTTGTGCTTCCCCGCTTCCACTTTCTCTCCGCCATTCATTCCCTCTCTTTAGCTTAGTTGAGATGAAGAGATTAATTTTAAGCCAATGTGCCTGCTGTCCTGTAATCAGGCACCAGATGGCGCTGAACTGAGTTGGAAGAGCGGGATAATAATTAGTGGAGACAGTTCGGTGAGCATTACTGCCGTTATCCTCTAATCATCATCATGGGCACTTTTATTTGTAAGTCTGATGGAGATACTGACGGCGAAGCTGTCTGTCAGCACTGATGAGATGAGATGATCAGGCCTGGCTCGCGGTTGCCCATGCCGCTGCCTGATCAGATTAAACCTGTTCCGTAGGGGCCGAATAAACCTACTAGGTCTTGGACAGGAGAAGCAGAGAAGTTTTATCTCCGATAATGTGTGTAAATCTAGTAGCAAGGCTGTCGGGAACGATTTCGGGGTGAGATCAAGGAAAGAAAGACAAATATTCGCAACATCTGAGGAAAAAAACTTGCGGTGACGGGACTGAAAAGTGCAGTGATGGACTCACAGGGTCAGCGCTAAACTAATCTCAGCAGCTCAAGCGAAATCCTAAAAGCACACATGAGCAAGAGAACACAAAGGGATGGTGAAATTAAAGCACGGGGGCTTGAATAGACTGAAGGGGTCTCCTTAGTAAGAGATGATTATGTCCCCCTGTTCTCTGTCTCTTTTAGCTTGTGCGAATAATCTGCTCCCGCTGACCCTTGTGTAGCCTCTCCTGAAGCGGCCCTATTCTCATGCCGGCCTCTGGCTCATTCAGCAGGTCCATGCCTGGTTAATGAAAACACAATATAGAGACAGATCACCAGTAAATGACAATATAAAAGGAGCTTTTGCTTAACATAATCCTTCGCCCGACTTGCCTTTTCTGTTGTCCTCTTCTCTTTCAGCCTTTTTATAGCAAATGAAAGGCCCAATAATGTTTTGAGGGGTCTGATTAGCCGTTTTACGCCAGCGGTCAACACGTTCCGTCAGGCATCTCTAAGTGATCTCCTCAAAACAATCCGCAGATTAAAATTGCGAAGGGGATTAAAGGGCTGGCCGAGAAGCCTGGTGGCACTTGCTCAAAAGATTGGGGCTTTTAAGAAGCGTTTGATACGTTTCAGCAGACATGTTAACTAGAGGTTGGGTGCCTGCAAGTTAAAAAGGCCAAGGAAGATTTAAGTTATCTCAATTTGGCTGTGCTTAGGAATTCATCATAAAAAGAGGGCCAAGTTTGGCGTTCGACTTCGGTTTTTGGAGGGCTTTACTTGCTCAGCGTGATTGGTGGGGGTCCAATGACAAATATCTTTCAAATCCATTTTTCAATGTAGACAATTCGACGCTCAGAATAATGAAGGATTGAGGGTTTTTAACCAAGAATTAAGTCTTTAGAGCACAGCAAACAAACAGAGATCTCCAGAGATGATGACAGACTCACTGCGTTGAGTCTTTTCTCCCTCCAAAAATTGCATACGGCAGTGTGAGGAGAACCGCCGACATGAATGTAACTCTGTGACTGACACATGAGCACACCTCCCTCATGTTCCATCAAACATCAAAGATTTGTACTTCTGGAGTGCTCAGGCACCATATTCCACAGATCACTTTTGATACATCCGGTTGTCACCTTTGCCGTGGTTTGATTCTCAATTTTTCACCTTTTCGCAGCTAAGCTGCTCTTAAAACAAGGCTTTGAGCTGTTTAACAGAGCTCGGAGAAAAATAGTGGGCTTTTCTTTTGCCCCATGAGAGCTTCTCTCTGAGTAAATGATGATAGGGGGTAAATACCCCCCTCCCAAACAACCCCCCCCCACACACACATGGTAGGATAAGTGTTGCCTTTTTCAACTCTTTAGCTGTCAATCATCTTACAGTTATGACTCTGGAGACATAAATCATACTCTACATGAACTGACTGGACTACATTGTGCTAGTGATTCAGACTGAGTCCTGACTTAAGAAATCAGCCATCAAGATCACTCACATCAACGTTCAATGGGAATTTGTTTTACTGTGCTGCCACAGTCATTTGGGCTTCTTTTGCGGCATGTTTTATGGTAATAAGTTTGTGCATAATTATGATTTTATTAATAGACAGTAAAAGGAAATTGAAAACTGCCTGTCAATCAAGAAATCAGCCGCCACTCTAGAGGTCCGTAAAACTTTGACATTGTGATGCATGCATTGTCTTGCGCCGTTAAATACTTCAGTTTAACGGCGCCTTTAGTGTGGTGATGTAATTGAGGATGATTGACAGTTTGATTGACAGTTTACAGGTTCAGAAAAAAAAAGGTCTTGAAAAACAAGAGCTATTGTTCTTTCAGAAAATAGACATAAACCGGCCTTTGGAGAGAAGATTAGATAAATATTTAGAAAAAAACAATTACTAAAAAATTATTATTTATAAATTTATACATATTTAGCAACAAATATAACAAAAAAGTTTAATTTATAATTTAAGATTTTTTTTATCATATTGGGCAGGTGGGAAAAACCTGAGGGTATTGTTACTGTTCCTGAGGTAAAGCCTGGAGGAAGATTTAAATGTATTTTAAATATGTAATAAATACAAATATTTCATGAAATAGTATCCTAATGTCTTTTTTTTGTGTTTTCTATAGCCAGCTCTTGGAAAGACCAAGTCGAGAGGTTTGTCCTATCCGGGACCTGACTTTGTTTTTGGGACAGCAACCATAGTTCAGGATGGAGGAGTGCCAGAGGGTAAGTGGCAAAACAGTTTTGTAAAATTGACATTATATTCGCCTTTAAAACTGTACCCCTGTTGGCTTTGCATTCGAAAGCTCAACATTATAATTCAGTCATTATAAATCTACACTAACTCAAAGCCTTTTGTTTATGAGACTCCGCTCCCTTTCCCCCTCAACTCTTGTCACAGAATGATGTCACAGTGCGTTTTCTTCAGTAAGTGTCCCCTCAGGCGCTTAGCCTGTGCTGTCAGTGCGCTCCTGTTAGCATACTAAACTGTGCCTGGCTTCTGCACTGGCTCCCCGTCTCACACTTTAATTATGCACTTCCAACGGACGACAGGCAGTGACTGCAAGTGTCAAGCCCTTATACAGTCCTATAACCTATGATGCAGTTCTAGGCTGAGGTTACCCTGTCATGCTTAAGCTTACTCATCACAATTTCTTATGTAAGTATTATTGCAGAAAACAGCAAAACCGATCTCTACTTGGACTTGGTTCTGAACATGTCAGCCAGATCCTTGCAGATCCTACCTGGTGTCATAAAGTCACCAAAGCCATTGAGCAGTTCTCTGATCTAAGAAGTCTTTTAGTACAAAAAGTTGTCTTATTTAGACTTAAGTGTATATCCAGTCATCAGTATCCAAAGCTCCAGCACATTGCAAGAAAAAATGTTGTTTTTTTTTTAATGAAAATAATCTTTCAACAAGACAAATGTACTTCAAAAGCAATATGATGTATGATTTCTGAGAATATTTCTTGAATTAACTTTTTCTAACCCTGTTGGCAAATTGTTTACTTGTTGTATACATTTAATTGCATTCAGTTGATATATCTGGCTTCTTAAGTAAATGTATCTTCTTTTAGTATTTTCAAGAGACAACGAGATGAAAATACTCATTAAAAAAACTTAACGCCCTGTAATCCTTCTCATCAAAGGAATTGCGTGCGCTGAATTAAGTCTTCCTTGCTTTCTCTCTCTTTTTCAATTTTTAGCCATCTCCAGCTGGCACACTCACACTATGTCTACCAGAAACAGGAAGACTGAGAGGGATTTTATTGCCCTTAACCGAGAAGGGGTCAAGTCAGGCTTGGTTACTGCTAAGGAGCTGCACCAGTACCGCGCCACCCATGACATGCTGCGCCAACCGTTGACCAGAGAGGAGTTTCGCAGGTCCGCCACAATTCACATACCACCAGATGCTTCGTTTGGGATTACTAACAGGTGAGTGTACAGCTGTGTTCACCATTACAGTCTCAGTCTAATCTCAGTCAAAGCTGTGCTGAGAGGAATCAGAAGGATTTTTAGTGAAAACAATCATTTACAAAAAAAAACCACAATACTAATATTCCAATTAATAAGATAGGAATCCTACATTTTTTAAAAGCTCACTAATAATTTTTATAAAGAGGAAGAAACTGTTTGTAAATCTCTAGATGCTGATATGCATTTTAATGATACCTCCCTCTGCCTCGGCTTTGTCTCTTTCCCACTGTCTGTTTACATCTCCCACCCACATATACACACCCTTACGTCAGATATAGGCAGTGAATCAAAACATTCAAAAACAACTGGCACCGCACAGAAAAAAATTGTATCATCTGGAACAAAGCTTTGTCTGTAAGAAATGTCAATAAAAGTTTTCATAAACATATTTGGTACTGCAGGGATTGTACTCCTTTACATGCTAGATCTATGACAATAACATTTCTTAAATGAATAATAATTTTTTTTGAAAATAATCATTAAAAGTTTGCTTGGCTGCAAATTGTAGCCACTAGCCAGCCGTTTAGATAAGCACTTGACGAAATATTTGTCAATTGTTTGTATCGGTATTAGACTGAATAAATCCTAATATGGCCAGCACCTACTTACCAGACTTTCAGCAAATCATTTAGGACTTCTGGTTGAATATAATTCCTGTAATTAATATTCAATATTCAAAAAAAAATTATGCATATTGATGCTTACAGAATTTTTGGTTCTCTCAACTATTGTCTCAATAGAAATGTTATTTCGCATTTGTTCATTGACTGTTCATTTATATTTAACTTTAAATGCAGAATGTGTCGTTCAGCCAATAAATTAATTGAGGCAAGCACAGATTTCCCAGAATCATTTAGTAATACAATAAATTATTGATCTAGCATTTTGTAGTCACATTCTTTACAAAGCAAAAAAGCTGTACACAGACTTCAAAAGTTGACGCAAAAATCTCCAGGTGAGAATTAAAAAGAAAACAAAATATGTAAAAAGAGAACAAAATCCAGCAAAACAATAATTCTACAACAATAACAACATAATTAATTAATGCTGCAATACTTGCTGGGAACTCACAAACCCATAAACTGAAAAATATGTAGTACTCGCCCGGTTACACTGAGGGCGCAGATCTGTAAATAGGCCTATGAAAACCTATTTACAGATCTGTATGGCATTCTTATGAGGGGATCTTCATCTCAGAAAGTGATTTGGCAAAAGGCAAGAGCAGGAAAGTGATAGAGTGATGGAATTGCATATCTATAAGAAACAGAGGAAGAAGGAAGAGAGAGAGAGAGAGCGAGCACTCATCTTCGAGCTCTGTGCCCACTGAGATATGACACGAGCACTCTGCTGAGAGCACAGGTAAGATTATTACAACGGTCCGCAGCGCCACAAGCTCCCTTCACTCCTTCCTTCTGCCTTCCGCCTGCTTTCTTTTTTGTTCTCGTTCTCCTGGGCCTTGATACTGTTGAAATGGAGCTGAATTATTTAATGAAAACACAGCTTTGTGTCCAGACTTTCTCTCTTTCACTCAAACACACACACACACACACACACTTGATGTTGATACATCCAGTGTGAGAAGTGCTAGGTGAGAGTGTGTTTCAAGAGCCAGTCAGGAGGAAGGAGGTCTGAAGCAATGAGAGGTAAGGTCAGGGGTCCACAGGGACTTGTTTGGCCCTGCACTCTATCCATCAAATGCTGTTTGCCAATGCCACGGTCAGCCCTAATGAGGGTGTGCTAGGATCCTTGCACAAATTGTCACCATCCCCATACACACACAGCACACACATGCACACAAGAGATATATATCTGGAGATATCTATTTGATTTTTTTTTTTTTTCCCCCCAACTTTACACCTGGCAGTCAAAGATCAAATGCTAGTGAAAGGCAGACCATAGCACTACCCAGAATCTCATCCAGCATCAGGATGACTAGATTGGGAGGCCCCCTTAGCTTCCTGTTTAAACTCATTAGGTTGTTGAGGCATTGATCACAATGCCCAGATAAAATATGCATAACCGCATAGGGTACATGTACTTTTTAGATATCGCTGAACGTTATAATATAAACAGAAGCAGAATATCAGTTTCAGTGTTGGGAAGTAGGCAGCAACTAGTTACAGTAATAATATTACTCTTCACTGTAACTAGTAGTGTAACTAATTTTTATTAAGATTTCTGTAATAATTTTGCAGTTACTTGAGATGCCTCGACCCCTAATGATTTGAAATCCAATCCAGTAATTACTAGATTTATTTTCCAAATTTTCATGACTTGCACAGGCACATGAAGTCACCAGAATTTTTTTAGAAAAATTAAATTTTTGTGATTTCTTTTGATAAAAAACATTGTGAAATAGAGTTATTTATTATATGTGTAGCAGAGATATTATAGCAACAATATATGTTATAGTTGATGTAACTGCAAAACTGAAGTTGATCCACTGATGTCCCATTACTGATGTATTTTACTATGTATCTGAAAAATTCTATTTCACACTAAAATATAACTTTGTGTTGTAAAGGTGTATATAAGTCATTCAGCGCAGGTATTACTGCAACATTTTATATGCATAGTTGTGCGTGATTTACTTTCTTTTGCTGAGCACAAAATATATTTAAAGAAATGTTTGAATGTTGTGACAGTTTTGGTTACCACTGACTTCCATTAGGCCTATATAATTTTTTTTTATTTTTTTTATTTAAAGAAACCTATTTTATGTTCCAAAGAAGTCATCATATAGGTGTGTAAATGTTGACAGAATTATCATTTGTGAAGACTATTCTTTTCTTGTTTAATTTCTTTGATAAATAATTTGTAAATTACAATTTGTTATATTCAGATATGGGTAACCTGACAAAACAGTTTTGTTCCATTTTAGACCATCCACCCCAATCTCAGAGCTCATGGAGTATAAGTATGCTCAAACATGGCTGGAAGAGCAGCAGACCAAGGACAAAATCCTGCAGGCCCATCGGCATAAGAAGGTCTGTTGAAGTTACCACAGAATGACTTTGATATTAACCTCTGCTTCTGTGAGAAGAGTGAATAACAGTAAGGGTATATTGAATCCTTCGCAGGCTAAGCTTGAACGTATACAGGATACACGAACAACCATGCTTCGCAAGAGTCGCCCCTTGCCTGAGGCCCCATCCATGTGGAAAATGCCTCGTTTCCAGCAGGTGAAAATTCCCCTAGTGCTTACTATTTCATTTTCACTCTGCTTTTCTACCACACCTAATTAGTCTACTTGTTTGTTTAATAATATATAATTATATTTGTGGCAGCTACATGCATTTTATGTTTTCCATTCAGTGGTTTAGTTTACTCCCAATGAAAGGATAGACAGGATCAGTGCACTGTCTCTGTGTGTGTGTGTGTGTGTGTGTGTGCGCATGAGAGAGAGAGCGAGGTTGCGCATGTGTGTTGTGACAGTGTGAAGTATGAGGATGCCTTGCTGAAAAATATACGCTGAAAGTAACAATATCTGCCTCAAGCCCTGACGATTGTTCACATGTACACTAACCCCTTCAGTTTTGGTCTCTCTGCTAGCCTTAAATGCAAAAGCACCAAGTAAATCAAAAGTGCTTTGTTTTTATTGGTCTTTTGCGTTGACAAGCTGCCTACCAGCCTGACAGCTCTACCTGTCAGCAGTGCATGGAAATTCTCTATTGACAACCCCCAATGCTTCCAATTATGAAGGAATCAGACCCCTGCTGAGCTAATGATGGCCCTTACACACATCCAAACACACCTTTACAAGCACTGACGGAACACCACGATACATATGCACTTGCCACAGAAGTCATTTACAAGGGCTCCCGACTGCGAGTAAAAATTGCATTTGCGAAAATGCAACAAAAATGATTAAAACCCCAGTTGAGGAAGTTTTGTTCATATGTAATATCATCTTATTTGGTAATATTACACAGCATGAGTCCACAATCCTTTATGTCCGATTCATGAAAAATGACTTCTTTGTAATAATTCAGCCAAAAATATTCACAAAATAGCTACAAATAATTAACTTTAGTTTTGTGACATTTATTATTGACGTTACTTTGAATGTGTTGAAACATAAATATGTAATCAAATTAACAGTCTAAGGCCCGGTTTCACAAACGGGGCTTAGTTTAAGCCAGGACTAGGCATTAGTTTAAGAAATTTAAGCAACTTTTACAAAAATGCCTTTAGCGCAGGCGTGCAAGACACATATATTCGCTCCTAAATATTTAATTTTAGGCTTTTTTTTTTCGTATCACAAATATAGGAACATAAAAAAAGCATAAACAAAATAACATGATGATATATTTCTTTGCATGACACATTCGCATGGTTAAACATGATTATTGTTGTACAGAGCATATAAGCTATCTTTCACACAATGATATCCCATACTGCAATTTTTTTTCCTTTTAACTCTTTCCATGCACTCCTCCACCATTCTATTTTTCTTCTCTGTCTGAATTTCCTCTGCAAATTACAACCCCCTCCCCAACCACACACACACACACACCCCGTGGCTGCCTGTCCTGTCGTCCACCCTCAGTCGGCTCTAATGAGGGAGGGAGAGTGTTATTTTGGTTGCACGCCTGCGCTAAATTCTCTCTTGTATGACAGCTGATGGAGAGAGAGAGGAGCGTTAACCTTATAAAAGATTTACCTCTGCTCATTACAGCCTGTCAAGTAGCTGTCCTGATAGCACCAGGATCGACATTTGCATCCTTGACTCTCTTCTTCATTCTACACTCATTTTCTTCATTCCTGTTGTTTGTTTGTTTGTATTGTCACCTTCCCTTACATCTCTTTCATTCCACCTTTCCTGAGACGTGTGTTCCTCCTATTTAATTCAAAAAGGTTTGGAGGTGTCAAAAGTGTTTGTGGGAGGCAACAGATTTTTTTTAGAATAGAAAAAGGAAAAAGATAAACAAATAAATATATTTAAAACACGATGTCACACACCGGTAAAGTTTCACCACGTTTTTGCTGTTCAGAAACATGCCATAAAAATTTTTTAAACATAAAAAATAGACATTTTCATACATATTTTTCTTACACGTCTGCCTGTTTTGAGCCATTGTTCAAATTATAAATGTGCTGTGCCAACAAGTTCTATTATTTAATAGCTGTCAGTATACATTTTTACGTACCAGCTTAGATGCTACAGAAGTAAAACATGGGCAAAGAGTCTCTGCTGCCTTTTAAAGGGATATGTTTTTTAATGTTCGACTATCCTGACTGCATGTTACTTTCCTCTGTCATTCATATCTTTTTGTTTTTGGTGTTGAACTACAATAAGCCTAAATCTGTTTCCCTACTCGAGGTCGATTTATCAGATACAATGGGAGTACATGTTCTTTTTAATTTACATATTATATATAAGAAATATAAATAATATAAAAACCAAACGTACATTTAAATGTCTTCCTACCAAGACAGCATCCCAGTCTGCTGGAAGTCAGTGTAAGATTAATGGGATTCTGTGTCTTTGTTCTGTAGGTGGGACCAGCTCTGGACACCTTTCGAGATCCTGAAGCCCGGAAGAAAGCCATGAGCGCCCACCACTCAGAGTCTGCAAGCAGGAGAGGGATTCTGGGTCAAGGCACTTACATGGTGGATTAACAGAGCTAAAATTATTACATCTCAGCACCTGTGAATCAGGCTTCTTCAAGTATTAATCTCTCAAATAAAAAAAAGTGATGTAATTAGTTCTTCTCAATTAGTTTTTTGTCTGAATATACACACACACACACACACACACACACACACTTCTGATTATTTAAATTGAATGAAAATCTAAGCGTTATCAATAAAAATCTATAATTTTATATTTGTCCCTAGGCTATCTGAGAGTTCTTGTGGGGTTCTTTGGGTCTGTGTTGGTTTAAAAGAGGAAAAAAGGAAACGTGGTGAAAGTAAAATCTAGCACCTTGTGCAGGATCCACATGTCACGTATTACGTGTCTGCGATTTATTTAGAAGAAAAGAGGGAGGGTTGACTATCTTTCTCCCCCTCCCACAACACATACGTGATCATCACCCCCCAAAAAAACCCTTTAACCAATAACGACGTGGCGCTCGGGACAAACGCGGAATGGACACCTTTAAAAGCTTGTTCCTCCTCCGGCATTGGCTGTTTCCTTGAGGGTGTCATTTTCAGGTCGTGGAGATCACTGCCTGTGTTTATACTCCCGTTACACAGGTTTACTCCTCGCAGACCTGGACTAGAACTTTACACATCAGCATCGGGTTTAGGTCAGAGGATTTGGGGCTTAGCAGGGTTGTAGTTGTGCCTCTAGAAAGCCAGATAAGTTTCAAAGCTAATGAATAGTTTTATAATGAGTGCTGATAGCGCTGTTCTTATGTAGCTGTACCTGTCCTTGGTGCTGAAACTGACCGGTGCGCTTCACGGATTTGCTTTTGAGGGACTGTACGACAACAAATTCAACAAAACTGACCTGCGGGCAACGACAAGAAGGATCTGGTAAAAACAACTTTACAAAAACAAAAAAAAACATAGGACCCCCTTTTCCTTTTGGGACAAGATCTAAAGGAGTTTGGCGGACTTTAAAAAATGGCCAAAATTGTAATCTAAATTTGCCGTTGTAAATCTACCCGTTTTTGCTGTAGCACCAAAACCAGTGTCAGAAAGGACAAATGCACATTTGATATCGATTTGTCTCGCGATGGAGGTATCAAACGGGTCGAGCTTTGGGATCGAGTCAATACTTTCTCACAGACCGACCAGTCCGTGTATGTCAAAGGGGGAGTGCAGGTTCCCAGCGGAGTTGAGCCCGCGGTCGGATCTGGACAGCGGCTGTTCGTCGCCTCCCTCCCCGAGACGGACCTCGGTGGAAGACGCGGTGCAAAGGCACGCTCGCGCCCTCGGACTGGACTCTCCTTTACAAATATCCCAGCAGCCGCGAACAGTTACGTCCTCGTTTTTGATCAGAGACATTCTCGCGGACTGCAAACCCCTCGCTGCTTGTGCTCCTTATTCCAGCACTGGACAGTCAGCACAAGATAATGAAGACTGCATGGACAAACTCCACAGCAATTCGTCCTCGGACAGTGAATACAGGGGTAAATAAATATATACTCAAAAGATTTTCAATGCAAACACTGTTTAAATAATGTAATTGTATTATTACTTTTACATTTTATTTTTAGATAGTTAAAATGTACATATGGTCACAGGCCGTGTTGCATTTTTGTATTCCTACATTCCTAAGATATTAGGTAAAACGTACTAGTCAAGATAGATATGTAAATGTATTTTTTTATGTTTAAAATCGAGATATAAAATAAGAAATCAGTCGAAAAATAAACAAGTACAAATAAGTACAAACAGGCAGCACCATCAAAAAAAAAATCAATTTATTTTTATGATTATATTTTCGTTTTAATTTTTCATTCCTTACTATAACTCATTTAAATGTAATTAATCCTTACATTTATTTGCTATTGAAATAAGTGTAAGGATTTAAATTAAAAGTAATCCCTATTTTAGACAAAACGTGCAATGGTTTCAAATCCAAATCAAATGTCCTGATACAGGTTTAGTCAGCTGAGAGAGCCTGTTTGCTCACTATTAAGCTTACAACTAACTGGCAGAAAATGTTTCATTAAACAGCCTAATTTTGGCTCTGAATTTGTCCATCTAATGATCAGATGGGTAACAATGACAAACCGCTATTGAGTCTCTCATTGCAGCTCAGTTGAGCCGTTTTTAAAATTATTTGATACAAAATGACAAATTAATACTATCAAGTGGATGTCCAAACCACAGGCCTTTTTAAATAATAGAAAAAACACTGAATTTACTAATGGGAAAGGCAAACGGGAATGAGCTCCAGTAAGAAATATACATTCTGTCTAAATGCTAAACGCTTATAAATATGTGCATGCGTTTTCAGTGAAAGACGAAGCGGATGGAGAAATCTCCAGCAGTAGAGACAGCCCCAGCTCCCGGCTGAAGAAGCCTCGGAAAGCGCGCACCGCGTTCAGTGATCACCAGCTGGCGCAGCTAGAGCGCAGCTTCGAGCGTCAGAAGTACCTCAGCGTGCAGGACAGGATGGAGCTGGCAGCGTCCCTCAACCTCACCGACACACAGGTCAAAACATGGTACCAAAACCGCAGGTGATTACAAACATTATATACTGTCATGCACACTGACAGAGCAACTCAACACCGGGCGAAGCACTTTAAAGCGTTTTAAGGTTTTATACAAAATCACCATTGAAGGGGTATATTATAATAGGCCTATATATTTTTTGTTATATTATAATATATATTTTTTTATATATTATAATATCACTATTATTCTGTAAAATATTTGGTTGCGGGTTTTTTTTTTCTGTCATGCTGTCAAAAAATTAAACCACAACGGGAAAAAGTTGTGCATATACAACCACGCACACAACTACTCCAACACATTCTGTCATAAATAATAAATTACCGCATCGTGTATCAATAATTTAGCTTCCGAGTAGTAATTAAACAATTGCCAAAATTATTAATTATTTATCTGAAATGGCTCTTTGCTGAGTGACAATTTGACGGATGAGTGTTCTACAGGATATTACACGGATTCATCCTCGACGAACAAAAACTTTCCATCAAGCGCCAGATAGCTACCTGTTTGTTTGTAGTTTTACTTTATCTGATTGCATTAAGGCGCTGTTAGAAAAGGCATATATTTGTAATGTTATTTCTGCAGTTTAAAAAGCATTTTTAAAAACATACCCCTTTTAAGGAAAAGATGAGTTTTAAAACATTTTTGAATCACGAGGTTTTCTTTGCGCTACTTTATTTGATTGAAGCAAATCATTAATTTACATAAAAACGTACAATTATTCGAAAATAAAACAAATCAGAAGCCAAAAACTTTAAGACACTTAAACACCTTAAGGGGTCGTCTTTGTTTTATGGTTAAGTGTCACATGACAACAAAATGGCTTCCTGCATGTTGGTTACGCCACACTTTGATTTGATGGACAAGATTATAAAAAAAAAA
>JAUCNO010000795.1:9244112-9282985 GCA_032353835.1 Enteromius viviparus | reverse complement strand
AACAACAACAGTAATAATAACAAAACACATAATTCTAGACCATTTCCAAAAAATAACAGTCAATTAAGAAGAATATCTATAATGAAAACATGAGCATATTGCAAATTTGTTTCAAACAGGACGAAGTGGAAAAGGCAGACAGCAGTTGGACTGGAGCTCCTCGCGGAAGCAGGGAATTACTCAGCTCTACAAAGAATGTTCCCATCACCCTATTTTTACCCTCAGAGTTTGGTGTCTAACCTCGACCCGGGACCAGGGTTGTATCTGTACAGAGGGCCGTCCGCGCCTCCTCCACCGGTTCAGCGGCCTCTGGTCCCGAGGATCCTCCTGCACGGTCTTCAGGGCGGCGGGGAGCCAGCGTCTCTCTCCGGAGTCATACCGCGACACACGCCGCGATGAACTCATCCAACCTGACAAAAAAACTCAACCTCAGGAACGACAGGGTTGCGCTTGGACAATACCCGTGTATACTGAACATATATAAACGCGCAATAATAGACTTTTCCAATGACTCTGACCAAAAGGTGAATGCTAACTATTTATTAAACTTTAACGTGCGGAAGTAGTTATGAGAGAATTATTTGACGAGGTTCCATCACTTCATTAACCTGCTGACTGTTTTTTTAAAAAGTTGCTTTCCCCCTAAGAAATGACATGGTTTATTTGCACAAAATTATGACGCAAGCAAACCAAAATAAACATATCCTTAAACAACAACAAAAATCAACTAAACCATATGCAATACAATTGTGAAGTTTTGGTAAAAATGCATTGTGAGAAAAAAAAATAATAAAACTAAAACAACTCTAATAAAAACTAACAAATGTATTTGTAACAAACGTGTGACGCATTAATGTGATGGTGGTGATAAGCGGCTGTTTTTACAGCTCTAACGAAACGCACAGTTCAGCGCAAAAAATAATCTACTAATGGCACTACAACCTGTTCAGACAATGAATCCGTTTTTGTGAAAATAGTGTTGTTTATGGATAGTTTACAACCCCGTTCAACAGACGCCAAAATACTTTTCTTAATAAAAACTGAATTTGTCACACGACAGAGGTACTTTTTTCTTCGATATGCTCTTGGTCAAACAGTTTTTTGTATATTACTTGTGAATATATGGTGCATATAACGAGCTTTAAAATAAGCAAAAATGTCATTTTTATAATGCATTACAGCTGGACATCAAACCAACAGCCCGTGAACGCAGTTACGCAATAAAAAACAAGTATTTTCCGTCTGTTTCCTGCGCTCATATTGTGAGTTGTTTTCCCATGCCTCTGCAATTACATAAGTATTTACGTTTTTAATTAACAAAAGCATATGCATTACTGCCAAGGGAAACCTTTTGTGAGTTCTCTTCACAGAGAAGCACACTCGCGTTATCTGGGTAAGTGGTTTGTTGTGTGGGTTTAATTGACCAATCATAATAGGCGTTTCATTATTACAGACCAATCAAATTTTTACAAGCGGCTTTTACGCTAATAAAGCGACCGTGAAACGTAATATTCCGGTCAAATTTCTTTTCGCGCTCGCAGCGAAGACTCGGCCAAAAGACAGCAGCTGGTGACCGGGCGAGTCAGACTCAACGCTTGGACAGCTGGTCAGCGTAAGCCTCCACACATATCCACCCCTATTTACCTGACCAAGCCAGGGAAATGAGCTAAACGCTTTTAACAAAGGCTGTTTTTACGCGGTGTTCTCATAAGCTTGAAAGGCATGAAAAAAAAAACAGGTTTGGGTGCCAAAACGTGTGGATTCAATCCTATGAAGAGCCCAGTAAACAAGCACACATATCAAATAGGCTAACAATTCACTTTTATAGAAAATTCAGTGACTGCATTACAACATTCTGTAAATCACATTGCTTAAATAGCCATATTTCTGGCAGCACATTTATAATAAATGCAGAGTTGAACTGAATGTGAACAATAAAACATTTCATATGCATTTCACTCCATTAAGCCCATTTTACCATTTGCATCAAAGCTTTTTTTGACACGGATGGTAAAAGCAGGTTTTCGGTCCAGACTGCTGACTGTTCGTGCTTTGTTACAGGTAAAAAATGTCACTCTGTATAAAAAACACCTGTGTGTTCAACCCTGAGAATCCACCTGGCTGCGAGGACTCCGACCTCAGCATTAAAAGAGCCTCAGATCTCTCCCAAAGTCTTCCGCTTTATGCTGCGGTAGATTGCTCTTCCTCTGCTTGACCTTTATTCTTTTTCCTCTTCTTCTTGGACTTGGATTGTCCATCTATCCCACTGAGAAACTCTGAGCGCATGAGGTTTGACACTCGCTCCCTTGCCGTGAGTTTCTTGGGAGGTCTGAAAAACATTTCAATAAACTTATCACTCTTATGTAAGCCTTTCCTCCCAAACCCAATGCAGACGAAAAAGAAAAAAAAGAGCGGAATTAAACATCTTGACCAAATTGCTAAGCAACTGTGTGAATTGCACTGAATGTTTAAAGCATCCCAAAGCACAAATCTGAGATTTATCCCGTAAAGAGAGGCGGTAGGTTGGCTGGCTGGAGACCGGCCGAACAAATTTCCCACTGTCGTCAATAAAAGGCTCGTAGACAGCAGCGGGGGCCTGATGTAAAACTAGTGACTGTTTATCTAATCAATAACTCTGGAGAACGAAGCAGTGCTTTTGGCCCCGTGGGGCTGCTTAAGGATCCAATACACACGCACCTACCTCATGGTGACACACGACACACTCTACCCCCGGGGCTTAGAGCGGCTATGAGACAGCAGTTATTGTTCTTTTGGTCTCTGAGCGCTCTACAGGGACCCCTACAGGGGATATGAAGCATGTATACAGATATACATGAAGGTGGTATATTATATACAGTATCGAATGTCACTGTATTTACACATACTCCCAGACTGAATGCTTCAGCAGACTAATGCATCCATTGAGTAAACGTTAATCTATCGTTGTTCTCCATGGAAGTTTTGGACAGAGCTACAAAAGTAAATGTGGAGTTACATTATGCAAAATAAAACAATGGCATGTCTACAACTAACATGCTCAAAACCATATATCTTAAACAGACAATAAAGCAACGAATGACAAAAACGAGTCCAAATCTAGACAGGGTTCCTAGTTCCCCAGTTGACTAAAGAGTCCATAAAAAAAAACCATTTCGCCATTTAATAGGTGATTGAGCAAGGGTGCATTAAATTTGGCCAAAAGTCATAATAGAGACATTTATAAAAAAACTATTTCAAATAAACAGTGTTCATTTGAACTTTCTGTCCAGAGAATCTTGGAAAAAATTCATCACTGTTTCTACAAAATATTCAGGAGTACAACTGCTTTCAATATCGATAAGAAATGCTTCTTGAGCACTAAATATCTTGGCATATTAGAATGATTTCTAAAGAATCATGAGACACTGAAGTCTGCTGAAAAATCAGCTGTCTCATCACAAGAAAAAATTGCATCTTAACATATTAATATGGAAAACAGTTATTTTAAATAGTATTATATCACAACAGATTTGATCAAATATTGACCTCGCTTGGTCACTATATTATGTAAATTATTAAATAAAATATATTAATTATTAAATATTAATACATCATCCTTCAAAAAAAAAAAAATAGAATAAACTCTCTGAGGGATTGGGGTGTGTGTATTTTTGGTTGCCAGTAATGGCCTCTCTCCCATGTACCAGAGGTCTTTGTTGTTGCTTGCGTGTCCATAAGAGAGTGTGTGTGTGTATAGGTTTATATTGGTGTGATCTGCTCATTAGAGAAATCTTGTCTGGACATGGACAGTGTACACCACAGTCGGCTGTAATGAAGTCTCTCCTGACAGGACGGCGAGACTCGACCGAGATCGAAAGACAGCACAGCACAACACAACACAGCGAAGTCACACACACACAATTAGGCTGGGAATGGTAAATGTTAATAGGGCCAAAGCACTGACCAGTTAAGTGGTATCCGCATGAATATTCTATACTGAGCAATGGCTGGTAAATATAGATGTCAGCTGTCAGCTATGACGGCTGATAAGTTCATTACGGCTGTTGTCTGGGCAGTGGAGGGAGAGTGTAAGTGCGTTATGGCTGCTCTGGGGCAGCTCCTCTGGGACTGACCTATTGTCTCGCTCCATGGGTTTCATTCACAGGTCCTGCTGCAGGTCACCCTGCCAATTACTAGTGGTTAGACACATGCTTCTCCCTGTAGTGTCTGAGCCAGCATGTGGCACAATTCAAAACTCAGTAGTACCATAAAGAAGTGTAAATGTACAAACAAAGCCACGTAACTATTTCATACGGAATTCTGAAATTGGCTGAAATTAGCAGGGCTTCCAACTAATTAAATGAAATTTGAGGGAGCCACTGGCTCCTAATTTAATAACATGCCTCACTGTATAACTTAAGCAGTTTTTTTTTTATAATTTGTTATGTTCTAAATTAAAAGCAACTCTAAAATTCAGATGCGTGCCGAAATGAATAATGGTAGTATACAATAGATTTCAAATATTAAAATGTAAATATGTACAACAAATATTTAAATGATTGTTTCTTGGGTGTATGTATCCTCATTTGCACGTCATATGAACAATATCAGTAAACAGATAAATCACAGAAAGATGTTTGTTTCTTTTTTAAAAATGACTAGTGCTTCAGTGAGGAAAGTCAGTTGTGAACTCTAACTGTTCCCCAACGATTCACTGAAACTAATGGAGTGAGCCATATTCAAACAATGAGCAAGTTTGCGGCCGTTTTGTGAAATTCTTTGACTTTTAAGATTTGTAATAGGAATTTCTTAACGATTCAGAAATTGCAACTTTGCCTTACTAAATACAGAAACCTTTCACAAAACTCTTCCCTGACTGATTAAATTTACTGTCGCACATTTCGTTTTACTTTTAGTCGCATTTTAAATCAAAAGCAGTAAAAGGACTTTATCCTAACAGTTTTATATATATATATATAAAGCATTCTATAATTAAAGTAGCAACACACACAGCACCCTTTGACAATGGAATAAGATCTTGTGTAAAGAAAGACTACCGGGAGTCTGTTTTCCACTCTGGAATAAAACGATGCATCTCAGTTAAATTTAATGTGTCACTAACCTAGAGTAAAGCAACTTTAACATCAGATTTTACCAAACTGTACCTGACACCCCCTTTACAGCGCAGAGACAGCACACAGGGGCTTTTGAGCCTTTATCTCAAAGGCACACTAAAGAACTGAAGGTGGGATGAAAGAGAGGGAAGCAAAAATACAGCAGAATACACTCACAATAACAGAAATTTTCAAATGACAGTTCTGGTCTGACAAGAGAACTGTGATCACTGCATGCGCGGGTCAGCTACCAAACACACGCTGAACACTAGAGGAGAGGCCCGTATGTCTATATTCTTTATTTAAACACGCGTGGATACAGATAAAGCTCCTCGCTATGTGACAGTGATGAGGTTCAGGGTGGGTTTTGGCTCTGACTTGGTTTAATTAAGTGTCCTGTGGAGAATCTGACCACACAAAAGAAGGCCTACACCAACACATCCATGCGTGAGGGCTAGTCTGGACATGGCCATTACTAACCAGACCCCACGCTTGCAGCGCCACATTCAGTCTTGCGGGAAATGACCACTAATAACCCTGCAGTGTCAAGCACTGGCCAAACCTCATAGTTAGTGGCCTAAACATCCAAACTGCGATGCACTGGCCATATTATGATCCGCATATGATCAATCACCACCATCCTCCTCTGCAGTCAAAAATTACACTTAGCTGTGGTAAGGATGTTTTTTCATATGAATTAATCCAGTTAAGAGTAGAGTCTGTACAGAAAGCAACAAAAACAGCTTTTTATAAAGGACCCCATAACTGGTGTATACTTGGGCTGCTACCGTTCACACAAGGGAAAACAAGAGGGGAGAGTGTGTCGGAGGTGAAAGGTAAAACTTGCACCTGGTAAAGGCAGGACTTGACTAGTCATTTTTGACCCTGAAGAGCTCTGCTACAGTAAAAGACTCGCAGCTGCCAAGAGTGCGTGTGAGCTGTGGGCTTTTCTCCAATGCAGCCATACTGGCAATTTTTGGGGCAGCAATGACGGGACATTAACACTGGTTCAAAAAGGTTGGGGTTGGTAAGATTTTTTAAATTATTATAAAATAGCATTTATTTGATCAAAAATACAGTGAAAACACCATCACTGAAATATTACTAGAATTTAAAAGGAAAGGTTTTCTTTTTGTGTTTAAAATGTAATTTATTCCCTAGATGGCAAAGCTGTATTTTCAGCAGTCAGTACTCCCAAGTCTTCAGTGTCATAGAAATCATTATAATATGCTGATTTGATGCTCAAGGAGCATTTCTTATTATCAACATTGACAACAGTTGTGCCGTTTAATGCTTTTCTGGAATCCAATACAGGAATTTGATGAATAAAAGTTAAAAAAAGAACAGCATTTATTTGAAACAGAACTCCGTTATAATATAATAATTGTCTTTACTGTACCCTTTGATCCGTTTAATGCATCTTGCTAAAAATATTACCTACTGCATTGACCCCAAGCATTTGAATGGTAGTGCATTTGACATTGAGTTAATCATAACACTTCTCTTAAATTATAACCAAAGAAAAATGTTAAAACAATTAAAGAGTAAAGAAAAAATTATGTTTAAAAAAAAACTCACAAATGTCAAACGCTTTGTGAAAAAACCCTGAAATGTTACTAAAGCCACAAAAAAGTAAAATCAAGCAGTATATGGCTTAATTTATCTAAAGGCAGAACTAGATCATATAATATCAGGCAGCACAAACTGTTTGACAGATTCATAAATTACTGTCCAATTGCTGAAACTTGCAGTACCTCTTGGCTTTGTCTTTGCCCTTCTTTGAGTCTTTGCTTTTGGCAGGATTAGTGGTTATAGAGCTGCCCAGGCCCTGGGGTGCGTCCCTCAGGCCAAAGCTCTTAGCAGCATGGCCCAGGTGCAGGTTGCGGATGTGGAAGATGTGTTTCAGACTGGAGGGGTATGTGGTGTACGCTCTCAGGAAAGACTGCAGTGCTACAGGACCAAAAAAAAAAAAAAAAAAAAGTTACAACCCACATACTTTTCCATGCATTCTCACCGCCAATAAAGGATTTCAAATCCTATCTTAATGTTAATAATATTGCTTTATGTTAATTTATTGACTTTTACATTACTATCAAATTGTTTACACAATAAATATTTTACACTCAATATTTTATTGTTGTTGTATTTATTAAAATATTTTATTGAATACAAAAATCACAATTGCAATACAGAGTGAAATAATTATGATTTAGAAAAAAACAACATAAATATCTGATTTTAATTAGATTTCTTCTATACAATGAAAATGTAGCTGGGCTACACATTAGTAGAACATAGTATTGGTTTGACACAATAACCCTACATGGTAAGTAGTTTTTTTGGCTTACCGCTCTTCGCTGTTTGCAGAGAGCCCTTATTGGCATGAACATAATTCTCAAAGTCAGTCTGTAAAACGGTGGCTCGCTCTCGTACCTCCTGTTCAAGAGCAGCAGCTGATCTCTGCAGACACGTACAAAGAGACACAAATCAAAAATAAACAAAAACCTGATTAAAATGAATGCATTGCATTCTAACAATTATATGAAATCACATTTTATTACAATAAAAACCAACAGCATCACAAACTTTATTGGTTACACACACTAATGACACCTCCCCTCCCCATCAATGACCTATGACCCTCAAATGAGGCTGTTAACAAGGGGGGTGGCACGGGTGAGGATTACAACCAGCTGATTGGTGCTGAGAGGGAAAAGGACATTAAATCAGGATTAGGACTGACTGAGCGCTGGCAGAAACATTCGCTCATTGTTGTCAGACGGCTCTCCTTGTTGAGAGAGAGGGAGGGGGAAAAGAGATAAAGAGAAAGCCATTCTTCCTCCACAGCTGTTCTCTAGATCTGCATTTTCAACCGCATGCGATCTTCAACCGAGATAGAAAAGTGATAACAGTTATGCACAGTCCAACAAGTCAACATGGACTTTACTGTCTGTTTTAAGTCTTAGATGTCAGAAGTTACCTTACTGTCCCATTTCCCCCTGCCTTTGAATCGCTCATCCTTCATCAGATTGGTCAAGATGTCCTCCATCTTCATTTCGGACAAGCTGAGAGTGTAGATAGACATTATACATAAATATATTAATCAATAGGAAATAAATAAATTGCAGCAACATTTTCGGGATTGTAAGTTGCCTGTTTTAGATGGTTTATCTCTATCTTCCCAGCCCTATCAAACTCCTTTTGATCATCATTTAGTCATGGAAACTGTAACGTGAGCCAAATATTATAGTCCTTGTGCCAGCAGAACAGATTAATTCTGCTCTCACGCAGAGATACTGAGAGTGTGTGTTTTCTCTCAGAGTCATCAGTCCAGCTTTTGACTGTTATATTGTGGGCTTTGGAACCGAGACAAGACCAGTTTGTCTTTAATCACAGTGTCAGGGACTGGACCTCATCCACACATCAGACAGGACCTGGCCTATAGGCCCCTACTGCTGTGTTCATGGAAATAAGTAAACATGATATAGATGAGACGCCAGGTAGCACACCTGATGTTGTGATTGGCCAGCACATCCACAAAAGCTGTCTCAGAGGGGGTGAGGAAGAGCAGGCTGCTGCCCTGAGCTCCAATTCGTGCTGTGCGGCCCACACGATGAACGTACTCTGCGGCGGAAACAGGAGGGTTATACTGCAACAGAAAATTTTTATTTATTTACATAAAAGAAAGCAGTACTGGAAATTTATACAGTTCAGTAATAGTAACAAAACTGGCTGAATTGTTCATTGCATCAGCAGCAATATGCAATTATGAGATTTTACAAATGAAGAAATCTAACCTGAACAATCCAAGTAACCTGAGGCAGATCCAATCCACGTGCAGCAACATCCTAAGGAGAAAATAAACAAAATATTTCAATATTAATTCCAGCAGACTTCATTAACTTTAAATAATAATTCAATTAACAAAATGTATATGTATATGTATATATATATATATATATACATATGGAAAGGACATTTATATATATATATATATATATATATATACACACATTTATATATATATATATATATATACACATTTATATATATATATATATATATATATATATATATAAATAAATGTTCTAAATAAGTTCTACATTAAAATATAAAAACAGTAAAATAATACATAAGTTGTCTCATGCTCCTTTGGTCTGACAAGTGAAAAAAAAAAAGTCCTAGTTTTACTCAACCAAATTTACTATACTGCTTTTATCCATTGCCACACAATGCAATTATAATTTTGAAACAAGATTAATAGTTACAGCTCCCTCCTTGTGCAGGAGTACCATAATCTGCTTCCTTATGGTTACCAGCCCTGAGCTTTAACTTCTATGCCACACTATTTTCAATTTTCAAACCTGACTCCAGGTCTCAAACTCAACTAGCCTAAACTCTCAGCTGAGGTGTCTGGAGCTGGTACAGATGGAGACCAACAGAATGCCATGCCAGGCTGTCAACAGGAATAGAAGCACTCATTTACTCCAGGAGCCCTTCTGGAGAGTGACAAGATGGAAGAAGAGGAGGTGGAAAGCGGGGATGCACACACCTCTCCATATCATTTTTTTAATCGACTTATGTAACTTGAGCTAAATCGTTAGATCAATGCATTAACATTTAACAAATGTTTATTTTAAAATGATCCTTGTATTTTAAGAGTTTCCATATGAAAAGCTTAAAATTAATTATATCCAATATAACATTTTAATAAATGTAGGGGATTTAATGAGAATCGTTATATAGCTTAATGGGATTAAATAAAAAACTGCAGTACAAGTAGTGAAGCACATCCATATCAGTAAATACTGCAAGCTCAATCTATGCATGTGCTGCAAGCTTAATGTGCATCTGGGAATGCATTGTGCACTAGTTTAACTTTATTAAAACTACATTACATCAGTTTTCCCTTAGGATAAAAGCTTGAGGATCTTGAACGCTAAAAAGCTTGCGTTTGAACTACTAAAAATGAAGAACATAGCAGACGTGAAGTATCTTAATTTGCAGCTACTATAATTATCAAATATTAATTTATTTCGCAGTACAGCTGTAGTTTAAAACAGTAATATATTTATTTCTAAAACCTGAGCAAACAGGTAAGCCTGATTGGGAATCGCTGCACTAGACTGCAGTCGGCGTCAGTTACCATAAAAACGGCACTAATTCGAATGACTTACCGTGCACAGCAGAATACCGGTTTTACACTGAGAGAACTCCTGGAAGACTTCCGTGCGCTCCTGAAAGGAGGGAGACAGGAAAGTTAACTAAACAGTTGCTGTTATGTTACTATGGTGGTCAAACACTTGTCAAAAGAGAAACACTTGAACTTAATCTTTAATTACAAAGTTATGCAAGACAATATTTCTTGTATAACTACTAAAAAACTATTTGCATTTATATCAGAACAAAAGATCAGGCAGAAACATGGATGAGAGCCCATCCGAAGATGGGATGTCCAACAGCTCCTCTCTTTTTCGGCATGGAGCACAATCTGTTGTGTGCTGGAACAGCTGCCCATCTCCTGCAGCTCTCCTCATCGGAGGAGACGTCCAGAGCTCAGCCTGTGATGTCCCATTACCAAACCCATCCATAACACTACAGGCCAGCACCACACCCAGACCTGCTCTCTCATACATCTGACCAAGAGACTTTAGAGTCCCCTACCCCTTCCAGTGCCATATGGGCGACCCACGGCAGCAGCATTTATGTGGGGGTGAGGGTGCAGGCTGGACAGGGGCAGGATGCAGTTCCCCTGACACTGCCACAGGGCACCGACATGCTGCTGTTGCCTGAACGCCAGCTGGCTGAGGGCCGGCAGACCCCACCGGTCAACCAGACCATGATGGTCTAACCTAGTGTCATATGTTGCTAGGGATTCTGAATGCTTTTAAGAGACACTGTCATTTTAGCAGAACAGAAGCATGGGCACCATTAATGTGTTGTAGTTTTTTGCATCAATTTTAAGCCTGGAGCAGCTGATGCTGGTTGCCCAAAGACACCCTGTAGATCTGAGCTGACAGATTTAATAGAAAAGGAGTATGATGCTTACAGACTCAAGATTTTTTACCTTCAGACTATGACTTCTTCCAGTCAGAGGATATCAAACATGTTTGATTCAATTTTAGAACACGCATTGTGTGCATTTGCCACACCTCCAGCAATAAGGTATGGGATTTGGCTTTATTTGGAATGACTTTAAGAGCCTCAGTTATGATGCCCGCTTTTTTTCTAATTTTTATGAAGTCGGCAAGTGCATGATGTTTTAAAAATCTGTTCATATTCTAAAAGTCATGTAGTGTTTTCCAGCCTTAAGGTAAAATCTGAATATTTAACTGCTAACAAAATAACAAAAGTGGGGCTATAAAGGAGAGATACATACTAGCTTGCCATGCATATAAATACAAAATACAATTTATGTGCATTAAATATCAAACTTTTATAACTATGCTTTTGTTTAAGTCTATTCTGATATACATGTATGCATATATATTTTCACAAATATTTAGAAAAATAGTTTGTAACATGGATAATATTCAGAAATGTTTCTTGAGCGCCAAATCAGCATATAAAAAATGATTTCTAAAGGTACACTGAAAACTTAAAATCAAAATACATTAAAATAGAAAATAATTTCAATATACTGTATACAAGAATTTTTTAACATTATTATTTTTCACATTATAGTATAAGAGTAAAGTCATCAAAACTATAAAAGAAATGGGAAATATGTAAGGACCAAAGAACAAACAATTAAATCCTGTGTCCTGTGAGAGAGCAGTTTGTCTAATAGTTAAACCGCATTCTGTGAACAAAACCTTGACTATCATTAGAATCGGAATTGGCACACAATGTCTCACCTCTTGTTTCATGTTGCCGTGAAGCCTGTAGAAGTTGAGGGATGCTGAGGTATGTTTGGCTGATGTGGTGCTGGGCTTCTCACAGAGGACTGCGTTGAAGAGAGTAAGCAGAAATTCCACCGCCTCACAGCTGGATATGAAAACGATCAGCTTCTGCCGCTGCTCAAACTAATATACAAGAACACAATAAAATACTGAAGTCCAGAGAGAGCTACTGTGCATGTAACATGAGCAGATTACTTTCTTTGTTACAGTATACTCTAGCAGGAATAACACTGTTGGTTACAAATTAAACTATTTGGATCACACTTAAATTTAAAGGCCCAGTTGTTAAGCTTATGTATTGGCAAGAATTAAGGATGTAGAATATGGTAATGCAGAATATGTGAGTTATAAGTACTAATAAACAGTCAATATGTTAATAATATACATAGTAATAAGTAACTTATTAATAGAGAGAGTTGGTCCCTATACTAAAGTGTCGGATCAGAAAGATTTTTCTGAAAGAAATTAATACTTTTCTTTAACAAGGATGCATGAAATTACTTAAAATCATCACATGACACTGAAGTGTAGAGTAATGGCTGCTGGAAACATTAGAATAAATTAGATTTCAAAAACAAAACATTCCAGATTGTTTCTTTTTGTAGATTGTGTAGTCTTAAATAATTCACCCGCCAAACTGAAACGACTCGAGTTAATCTAGAGCTAAACACAACAATACCACTGAGTTAGTAACTGGGCCTTATGATATGATGTCCTGTACCTTGCATTTGGCCAGAATAAAGGCAGCCAAACAGACCAGGTGGAGTTTGCTGGGCACCACCACAACGTGCTGCTGCAGCCTCTCAGGCACCGCATAGCTGTCTGACAGAGCCTCAGGGGCCGCCTGGGGACACGTTTCAACCGTCTCCTCAGTCCCCTCTGACACATGGATACTCACGGGCTCCTTCATACTGATACTGGCTAATCGGGACAGTCCTGGACGTGAAAAGAACAGGATCAGCATAAACGGTTGCACACCTATGTAGATTATCACAAAAACGCTTTTGTGATCAAAATCCTGTAAAAGTAAGGACGTTTTGGTGACCCAGCACTACTGCAAACAGGAAAGTGCTATAAGTGGCTCAAAAATGTTCAAATGTTCAATGGGGTGAGCCTGTTCTGTCATGTGAAGAAGAGAATGAATGGACTTGAGAGACAGAAACTCCCTTTACTTCCACACACACCCTGGACAGCGGTAGTGAGCGGACGATAAGCTTACCCTCGGTGAGCGTGGCTGAAAGCAGCACATTCTGCCTGACAAGTCCAGCGGCGTTCAGAGCATTCAGAATCACAGTCAGATCTTTCTCAAAGCCCAAATCCAGAATCCTTCACAACAGCATGGAAAAACCAATCATAAATACACATAATACTGATAAGGCTTCAAATTATGGCAGCAAGAGCTAATACAATAAAACAGAAATTAACACCTAATTTCTCAGTTAGTCAGTTATTTCACACTGTAATGTAAAGTAGTAGAATAGTAGTATAATATCAAATTATAAAGACAACAAACAATTAGCAGATTAAAATTTTAAAATTTAGTCAGCTACAGCCCAAAGTTCAAATCAGCAAACTGTTTATTTATTTGTTAATGTAATCCCAATCGGCAACAACGTCTATATTCATGGCAAAATTAACAGTATCGTTTTAAAATATCATTAACAATAAAATATGATTAACAATAATCATTAACTATTCAAACATACAAATAAATATAATAATTGCACTGATATACATTTTAATTCATTCATTTAGAATTTTTTTCCAGGAGAGATCTTTTTTTTAATAAATGTCTCAAATCTGCAAATTAACTGACCTGTCGGCTTCATCCAGAATGAGCCAGCGCACTGCACTGAAAGCAATACTCAGAGTGTTCTTTATATGGTCCACCAGTCGGCCTGGAGTCGAGATCAGAACATTAATGCCCTTCCTCAGTCTGAATTCAAGACAAAGACAAGCAAAACGTATGGAAACACAGCAAGACACAGTCCAGACTGAAGTGATATTACAGAATGAAATATACATTACTTTTAGTGTGGAGTCAGTACGATTTTAATGTTTCTGATAGAAGTCTCTAAACAAGGCTGTATTTATTTGATCAAAAATACTACCATTTAAAGTAATTGTTTTCTATTTAACTAATCTTATTTATTCCTAATATGACAAAGCTGAAATTTCAGGAGCAATTACTCCAGATCCTTCAGAAATCATTAGACGCTGATTTGCTGCTCAAGTGACTTTGTAGAAACTGACATTTGTTTTCTATCATGGATCTAAAGTTTAAGTGAACAATATTTATTTGAAATAATTGTTTTGTAAAATTCTAATTGTCTTTGCTGTCACTTTTTATCGATATTAAAGCATCCATGTGGAAAAATAATTAAAAGAAACTCTTACAGAGTATAAACTGTTAAGCTATAGTGGATTTGCAGTGATTATCTATTGGAAGTCTGTAATGCAGGATACAATACTTTTACATTTGAATAGCCACAAGATATCACTTTCAGACCCATTGCAGTAGATGCATGCATTTTGTGTGGCTGTGATATTAACCTGGCTTTTTCTGCTTTTCTTTTCTCTCCTCCCATCAGTACTCCAGGCACAATCCACGTGAAAGGCTAAAAAGAATAATTACAGTAAGTGACTTTTAAAGACTGAAGATGTAGCGGTTCAATTAGAGTCAATGAAGAACAATAATTTAGCAAAAGTGCAAATCCTCACTTTTAGAAGCTTCTGAAACATCTGAAAGCTCTGCAGGGCAAGCTAAAGGACAACCAGAAACCAATCCAAGTTGGAAGGAAAGCAAAATAGGATATATAAGTAAAATATGACATACATGGAAATTATGATAATTTTGTATGATTTAATATAATACCTCTCTGGTAGGAACAATTACAACAGCCAAAGGTCCATCTGATCTCTGGAGAAAAAAAATACTTAATTTAAGACTTAATGCACATAATGGTGCTTTAGCTGTTTTATGGATAACATTACTTCTGAATCCATTTATTTGAATTTTTATTATAATACAATACAGTGTGTGATAAATGTCTGATGCACTAATGACCCCAACTTCTTCGCACGTGATCAATAAAAAACAACCATTTCAAAATCAAAAAAAAAAAAAAAAAAAGGTAATGTGATCACTCTGTAAAGTCTTGATACTGAATGTGCGGTTTTAGACATTTAAGTGGTCTTGCCTTCACTTTAGGCTGCATTGCTTGTAAGAACTGAACCATTGGAATTCCATAAGCCAATGTTTTTCCTGCAGGAAAAAAATGTCAGAAAAAAAATATTAATAATGGCATCTCTTAAAGTTTCAGTGTTTTTGTTTATTTTCTAATCTAACTCTAGCGGAATTCTAGATTCACCACATTAGATTTTTGGTAAACTATATAAATGCATACTAATCTGTTATTATAATCACATTTTATTCACATAATATATGGCAGGAATCCTACCTGATCCAGTTTGGGAGCGCACAACAGCATCTTTACCAGACATCAACACCGGTATGGTTTTCTTCTGGACACTAAAAACACAGATGAACATAAGAAAAAAATGCAAAGAGGTGCACATTAAAGGGTAAGAGGAAGCTACAGTACCTCGTCATGCTTGTTACATTCAACACCTTATGAAGCGTTGCCACCTGTAAAATAATAGAGGAGCGAAATGTCATTAGAGGACTTTAGTTGAGAGATTTGTTAAGCGATACTGAAGTCTGTTTGTACCAGATGAGGATGTAGATCGAGTTCTTCAAACATGTTGCTGGTAAACACTTTCTCCTTTACTTGATTTACAGCAGGACTGGGAGAAAAACAAAGAGACAAGTAAACTGCATGGAACGGTCAAGTTTGAGAAAGACCCCCAGTTTATTCGCAGAAACTCAAATGTGTTGCATCTACCTGAGGACATCAGGGATCTCTGGGTTGTTTCTGAAGAGAGACGATGTCTTGATAAATGGTCTGCCATAGTCTCCATGCTCTTCTGCAGCTTTCTTTGGAAATGTTTTCACCTTTGATGGGGACTTTGCAGCAGAGTTTTCTCCCCGGTCCGCATTCTCCTCCGTGGCTTTATTATTACTCCTCTGAGAGGGGCTTCTGGGGGTTTGCAGCTTTTGCTTATGTGTGTGCTGTTGACCAGTTTGATTAATCTTCCTCTGTTTGGAAGCGCTGTTCTCCTGGGGCTCAAATACAGCCTTCCTCTTTGACTCTCGCTTTTTCTTCAACATCAACACAAAAGGTACAGCTCTTTAGAATCAGGCTGAAAAAACTTTTAAGGCAGAGAACATCAGTGTGTAATGAACATGAAAGCAACAGGATAGGGAGCAGGGCTGACTCACCTGTGCCCATTTCTCTGCCGTTGACAGAGGTCTTCGATTTGTCTTTTTGTAAAACTGTATCGGAGCTGAGGAGATGTTGAGCATCAGCGAGTCTTCAGCCATGATTGTAAGCAGGCTCTAACGTTAAACGCCTATTAAACCACAAGTTGTAGTGGCTAATTAACTAACTTACACTAACGTTATCCTCGCAAAAACACGTCAACCTACTCACAAAATGATAAGTGGCTCATTATCGTTCGTTTGAATAGCGTTAATATATGTTTACAAGTGACATTCACTTTAAAACTGTAAAAACACACCATAAACAGCTGCACATATATGAAGTGAAGTTCCACACGTGTTTCTCCTCCGTTCAACACAACGTGAGGAAATTTCCGGGTATGACGTTACCAAAATAAAAGTCCCACTGCTTATGTTTTTTTGGCCACACAACCAGTCATAAGGGTACGTTTTTTTTTATTTAGATTTCTACATCACACGAAAGCTTAATAAATATTCCACTGATGTATTGTTTGTTAGAATATGATAATATTTGGCATATAAATTAACTTAAATGTTGTCCAAATGAAGTCCTTAGCAATGCATATCACTATTCAAAAATTTAAATAATTATATGTAACATTAGGAAGTTGACAAAATATATTCATGAAATATGATCATTACTCAATATCCTAATGATGTTAGGCATAAAATACATTTTTATTTACATTTTAAACAATAAACCTAATTGTTTTTTAATGAAAATTCTCGTATTGTTTTCTCTTATCTCTACTTTTCTTCATGGTTACTTATGCTATTAATCAAGCTTACTCTTAATTAATATAGAGTATTAGGACAACACTTTCCTTAAGATTTTAAAATAAATAAATAAATAAATACTAGTTTTATTAAAAATACTAATTTTGTTATATTGTATACTTGTGTACATTTCATAAAGATGTTGAGAGGACGCCCAAATAGATTGTGTGTCATTATTTATTCATATAATTCCAAACATGACTGACTTTCTGTGGAACACAGATAAGATATTTGTTGCCAAAGAGTTTTGGGTCCCACTTACTTCCATTGTATTTTTGTCCATACAATGGAAGTCAACGGGAACCAAAACTGTTTGGTTACCAACAGAGAAGAGACAAAGTCATAAAGGTTTTGAATGACATGAGTGTAAGCAAATGATGTCAAGTCTTTCATCTTTTGGTGAAGCACCATTTAGCACCTTTACTTTCACGTTGTATCAAGCTTAAATCATTTTTTCGAACATTATAAAAATTGCATTACATTCTTTTCTACATCAAACCTTTGAAAATCAGTCTATGTTCAGAGTATAAAGATTAGGGTGATACAGAACCAAGGGGAGCTCAGGGAATACTTTCTCTTTCAGACGCATTTCATTTTTGCAGCCCCATCTCCCTTTGGATATACACTGGCCCTCATGTTTACATATTCAGCGGAGGTGCATATTCTGGACCTCATCTGCTGTAATTAAGTCAGTGTCTGCCTGTCATAGCACACTATCTGAGGGGAATTTAAAAACCAGCCTGTTAACATGTTCCTCTAACCAATGTACTTAACTCCTTTCCCCCCAGTGAGAGTCATCCAGTGACCTCAAAGAAAGAAAGAGAGAAGGAGAGTGAATTTAATAATCAAAGCAGCATCGACTGGTTTCCTAGCATAAGACCACTGAAGCGGGACTAATACTGCCCACCACAAAGGCTCTGGCCAGTCTGCTTTTTCTTGCTATGTTAATTAAACATACGTTGAATTAGCAGGTGCCATGCACTCCCGTGAGTTCACACACGGTCAGATGGCAAGAATGACTATATTGGTTGGGTAATGTCTTTTTCCCATGCAGAATTTGGAGACATTGCAGCACTAGTTAAAATGCAAGAAAATATGACTAAGAAAAGATAACCAGGTCAAATTTATAAGCAGTTTATTAAGTATAAGCCTATCAGACTTACAAAGTGTACAAGATTCACTAAAATTCAAAAGAAAAGCAATGCATCTCTGTGTATTCACATGTAAGTGGATGGGAAATCCAATAAAACGAACACATACAACTTCTAAAACAAAACAATACAAAATATTAATAATTTTAACCTTTATATAAACATTAAACTATAAACGATTTGTCTTCATCGTCATCTCTTGCATTGCTTTACATTGTGCTGAAAAGTTGAAAATATTACTATTCTTCTTACACACACTTTGCATTTAATTTTAGAAGACACCAATTCATTCACAGATTACTGTCATGTTAATTTTGTGTGGATTTTGAAGCGTCAGCTTTGTGGGTCCCATTCACTTGCATTATATAGACTCAGAGAGATGGATTATTTAAAAAAAAAAGTTTTCCCATGACTAAGAAAGTCCTACAACTGGGATGGCATGAGACGGAATAAATGATGAGAGAAAATGTTTTTTGGGTGGAGTAGCCCAATAAAAGTGTTGAACGCTTAAATGTTTCTCAGTAAGACAGGACTTTAGGTAGTCGGCTCACTAGTCTACTCTCCAGTGATTCAAACACAGTGTGTGGGTCCTGGTCAGCGTTGATGTACACTGCCTGTGGGTAGAAGGTTTGCAGGCCCACTACATGGTTCCAGTACTCCTTAAGCCTCTTTAGCAGCTGTACCTCTGAATGCCGTGGGTTAAATCGAAGCCGGGACTGCACTTCTGGACCAGGAGCAGGTTTATATATGCTGTGATACCTGTAGAGTTTATACGCAACATTCAGAATGTTGATATGTGTTAAGTGGAATCTAAAAGATTGGATACTTTAACATTTTACAATGCGCTGAGCAGATTCATTCTCACCATTCTCCAGTCACAGGATCCACACCCCTAAGTGTTACCCTCTCGATAGCAATGTCATCAGTCATCTCCAGGAAGAAGACCCTAGAGGGGAGAGAGGCAGAGGTTATGTGAAAGTCTGTTATAGCTGTAATATCCTTAAAATCGACCTGAGTAAAAAATTGCTTAGTATTAAATGCCAAATACTACTGTAGCCATAAAAGCATCTCTCAAAAACAATTAGGTTTGGGAATTGGTATTAAAAATCTATTAAAAAGAGAAAGAGAGTGTAGCCAGTGTAGTTCAATTAAAAAAATACAAATACAAAAGATAAAAAGTAATTTAAAGTCCACACAAACATACAGTTCAATTCTAAAGATTAAGACATTTTTATTCAGCAAGGTTTTTATTTAAAGTAATGCTTCTCTCTTATGTTCTTCAAAGGCTCGAGAAAAATATTCATCTCAATCAACAATGACAATATTAAGAAATGTTTCTTAAGCACCCAATCAGCATATTAGAATGATTGCTGAAGGATCACGTGACACTGAAGACTGGAGTAATGGCTGCTGAAAATTCAGCTTTGCCATCACAAGAATAGTTACATTTTAAAATATAATAAAATGCTATTTAAAATTGTAGTAACATTTCACAATATTACTGTTATAACTATTTTTAATCGTTTTATTATTTAATTATTTATTATTAAAAATTCCCCCCCCCAGAATAAGTTCATGTTTTTTAAATTATTATTATTATGCAAGTAAAGAATATTATGTGTGGCAAATACAGAATCCCATGGACCAACATAAGACACTTGGGGAAAAAAATTACACTGTAACTGTAGTGTACATTTTGTGGACCACAATTGTAACAGAAACTGTAACCATTAAATTCTTTATAGATTCCAAATTTAATTGTAAAAAATGCTTGCAGAAATCGCAACATGTCAAGCGAAAACCATATCAATCCATTATTCCATTATATGAAGACTTCATCTAGCATTCAGAGAGGAATCATCATAATGTCCTAGTATTGGAGTTAAATAAATAATGAAGAAAATAATGGAAAACAGGGAGACTCTCCTGGGCTACAAGAGGACTTCAACAGAGGAATGTTGGGGTCTCTACTCAGGGGTCATTATGCTTTGACATTGTCCAGACACAAAGTGGGCCTAATGGTGTGGTCAGGTGGGGGGTTTTACATGGCACCCTTGTCCCAAATGATTTGAACATCACAGTCTCTACCACATTATTTAATTTTTAGCCACCTAAACATTTTACACACACACTGAGATTTTTGTGAAATGTAATTCTGGACCAATTCAGCTATATATAAAGACCAATAGGAATTTTACATCATGAGGCCTTTTCCACAAAAGGAGGGAGAATAGTAAGGAAAATAAAAGAGATCTAAGTTGGTGCTTTTGATAAAATATTTAAATGTCTTTGTGCTCCTGGCTCTCAGTACCACTGTGAACCACTGGGCCCTCTGAAATGGACAAAGGAGACATGGTGCTTTAACTGACTATTAGTCTGGAATGAAAATGCAAGATATTTGATGTGTTTAAGAGGCATGATAATGTGTGTGTGTATATGTGTGTCTGTGTGCGTAGGTTTAATAATTTCAGAAAAAGGCTTCTCTCAATTTTTAATGAATATTTGTCTTAAAAAAGAAATAATAACTACTCTGCAAAGCTATTAGAATTAATATTTATGCTTCCTCATGAAATATTTATAAATGTGCAGGAGCAAAAGGATGGTGCGTTGTGTCTGAGGCTGGAGGATGGGAGGGTGGGGGCTTGTATTCGTCTTTCTTCTCGTTCTCCCACTTTTTATGTGGGGGGAGCTGTACAAGATGAATTGATTTACATTAGATGTTTCTTACATGACAGCTGGAGATCCTCTAACAAATGACTGACTAAAACAAGGCAAATAACAAGAGTCTGACAGTCCTCAGCTGCTACAAATGATCACGAGCAGTGCAAGCATATCCTGCCATCAGTATATATATATATATATATGTGTGTGTGTGTGCATTTCTATTCTTCCACTGGTATACGGTATACATCAAGTAAATGGTAACCTTTGACCCTTTTGTTCTTTAGTTTACTCGCTGAGCTGAAATGATCCAAGAAGGTCTCAGTCCATCCGATCTCTCCGAGTGTTGCCGCTCCCGTCAGCCCCTCTGCCTCCCTTTCTATCTCTCCAAATTAAGAAATTAATGAGGGAAAGATTCTTTACAGATGGCCACGGCAATGTTTACCACTGATTAAATTGTAATGCTGCCCCTGCTGTATAATTGATAAGCCAATCAGAGGAAGTGTTGCTTGATTTGATGGGGAGCAGACACATAAAATACATTTAAGTAATAGAGAGCAAGAGCGCAATGCAGGTGGAAAGAGAGAGAGAGCAAGGCAGGGATGAGAGCAGGTAATTGGGCCAGACTCTTAGATTACATGGCTAATTGCTCTTCTTTATCTACCTGTCACAGGTAGCCATGCATATTTCAAAGCTTCCAAAGACTCTGATTGTTTGCAAGCGTGTCAAGGCTGTAAGAGGCTGATGACCAGCCAAACTGGAGAGTAGTTAAAGACTGGTAGGAGGGGTGGGAGTGAGATCAGCGAAACTGAAGTAGTAACAGTGGCCTGCTGTAAAGATCGAGAATAATCGTAAGAGGGGTTTGAATATGGGTCTTTAGAGAAGCTCCTTTATTTTGTGGAACCTTTCATTTAATATTCATTTAAAAGGGATAGTTCACTCAAAAATTTAAATGAATCACCCCTGTGTTGTTTTAAACTTCTGTCTTCGGGATGAAGAATTTCATGGCCGTTGTTTTTTTCATATAATGAAAATAAATGAGTTGTCAAACAAAGAAAGCACCACAAAAGTGGTCAAACAATAGAGAGAACTCAAGAACTGGATCAGTATGATTCACGAATGAATCACTGAAACCTGTTCATGAACAGATTTACAAAAGATAACAAATTTATGTTCCTTCTGTTTCACAGATCTATTGCATAGCTTTGAGGTTTTGAAATTTAGCCCACAAGCTGTAAGAGCTTTTATAATCCTTTCATGGTACTTTTTTGTCACTTCACAATTATTATATTAGGGTGTGCCATTTTTTCCTAGACACATCCTGGCCAGGATTTCTATATTGCCTAAAATATGAAAATTCTGGCATTGTTTGCATGTGCAGACCGGTCGGTGTATGACACCGGTTCCTCGTGTTTTCGACACGCTCTTGAGGTACAGAGAATCAAACATTACAGAAATCCTGGCCAGGACGGGTTCAGGAGAAATAGCGCATATGGTTACCCTAATTATATGAAAAAAGAGCGACCAGCATATTCACCTAAAACGTTTTTAAAATTTTAGTCTAATTAAATTCAGTTAATTAAATGTAGTTAATTAGAGCATGTAAATAAAATATATAAAGTTAACATCAAACGAAAACATCAACAATTTTTATTTGTATCAATAAAAAAATTGTTGTGGTCAATGTGGGGCCGTACACATTGCTCTGGGGCTGATATTGTACATAACAATAGATAATTCTTTTAGACTTGCCTCTAAATGAAAGTGTCACACATCCAGAGCTAACTGTGACTGATCAGCTTTTGAAAGAGGATCAGATGATTGCTCCCTCAGAAACCAGAGCAAAGGTATCCTCATTTATCTGATGAGGGAACTTCATTAGCGAGCGTCCTTTTTCCTTTTCTTCCTCTTTCGTCTTTCATGGATCAGGTAACTTTCTTTACATGACAAAAGATGGAGCGCTAACTGGAACAGACAGCCACTAAAAAATCTTCAGCAAGGCAAATAGGTCATTACTGTTAGAATATTTCAACAACTCATAGCTAAACACTCTCAGAAAAAAGGCACAAATGCTGTTTATAGGGTGAAACCTTTTTAAAAGTAGCACCACATGTGTACATTATACCTAAACGGTTACCTCCAAAAGTACAGAGCTCATAAAATGAGACTAATGACTGTTTTAATCCACTTTACCATTAAACTAACCACATAAAGTTTGTCAATGTAAGCTAAAGACCCTGGTGCCACATCATCTTGGCACTTATTGCGGGCAATGACTCTCTGTTAATAGAGCCCTTTCAGGAAATGGGTAAAGGGATCCCTCCAATCTAACCAGTATGCCAACACTGCTGCACTCTGTCCCCTCTCCCTTCTGCCAGTGACACCTATTAAATGCCCATGCCCTGGCACAGCTCCAGGAGGAGTTGACTTATTCATCCTCACTAAAGCCTGGTAACCAGAGAGCTGTTAATTAATAAAGCTGTCAGGTACAGCGCCGCCATCGGGCCATCATCGGCCCATCGGAAACATTATCTCCCCATTGTTTCAGGGCCAGGCTAACCATGGGCCTTCGAATCAATTACGCTAATGCTATGTAAATGAGGTCTCCTGCCATTAGCCCAAACAACATGGGCTGTTAATGGAGGAAATAAGGTCTTGCTACACAGAAGCTGCGAGGGAAGCGGATACCGTGGCTGCCTGCTGATCACTGGGATCTTAATTCCAGAGAGCACATAAAATGGGGAACATGATGAAAAATCATAATGAGTAACAATAGACTACACAACAGGCTCTATGGTGATCATGAACGTTTTTCCTAATGTTATAGCACAGATTTGTGCTCGTGCTCTTGTTTCTGTGTCAAAGGAGACAGAATTGGGACACAGTTATTTTCACTGATGTCCTAACCTCAAAGTGAGCTCTCTGACGAGGGGACACACACAGAGGACAGGTTGTATAATCTAAGTGCCATCGGATCCTCCAGGGCAGCTGAGTTAAGGGTAATCAGAGAGGGCAATCTGAGCTGTGTGGTTACACTTACTATTTAGGATAACCAAGGAGACACGAAAATCACAAATAATAATCTGAAGGATTCACATAGCGCTGAGCATTATCTCCTTTGCTGATTTATTTCTGTATTTTAAACACCCACTTTATGTTAACATCTCTGTCATTGTGAAAAACAAAAACAAAGACATTTAATATGTCACAAAAATTTACATACCTTTTTCAAAATATCTTCTTTTAGAACAACATGAGGGTTAGTAAATTATCACACAAATCATAGAACTAGGTAATCTATCTCGTTATGCCAAAAATGCTAAGAGTCAATCAGATTAGGGTGGTGGCAGTGAAGATGTTTCCTTCTACAGTAATGGAGTTATAAATGCTAAATATTAACATTCACAGCTGTTTAATTCAGTTTATAGACTGATATACCTGTTTGGTATGAAATTAGACTCTTGGAGTTCTTCTGCCTGCTCTTCATCTTGAGGAAATCCATGGAGCACCCAGCCACGTGTGGTACAGTCAATCCTGCTCAGTCTCTCTGTAAGGATCCGCAGGACTATACTGGATGGCACTGTATGGATTAAACCACAAATGCAGAAAAATATGGTTATCACCTGTTTATACCTTCTTCCTAATTACATGTCAGAAGTACAACAATATGAAGAGTAGAAGAAATCAAATTAAGACAAACAAAAACTGTTGACGCAAGAGGTTCAGACTCCTGAGAATCAACTTGCTGTGTCCTTTGAATGACACTCGTCCTATATACAGTATACGTGGTGTTCAGAGGGGCTTTGCCCCATGAGATGCACACACAAACACACCTGCTTAGCATTTGTTTGAAATACTGTATACGTTCCTCCCTGTAGGACGTCAGATCACAGTGTTATAGATCTAACGGACGTGAAAAAGGCCTTTCATTTGTTTACTTCTTTCAGGTACTTCCAGAAAAGAAAAAAAGTAACAGTATGAGAACTTTTTGAAGTATAAAGATGCAGATATAGGATGCAGTTTTATGGCTTTAAAGTACCAAATGAAAAGTTTATTGAAGCCGATTCGAAAACACTGGGGCACAAGTGGGCAGAAGCCTAAATTAATGTTTTGCTTAAACTGAGGTGAAGGGCATCTAGAAAGCTGGAGTGCCCCATTAGGAGGATTAAATTAAAAGGAGATGGTCTGAGGAAAACTGAACCATTATCATCTCCATGCTAAGCATCAGTTATCTCATCATCAAGCAGTATTGTCAAGGACGTGCCTTTTGTTTGTATCCATATCAAATCAAGGTTTATTCAGATGTGAGGTGATAAATAATTAGCAGACATGGTGTCATTTAAATTCATGCATGTACATTTTGTCTTTTGAAGATATTTCACGGGTCCTTCTCAGACTACAAAATCAGACATCGGCTGGCAGACAGGCAACATAAGCGAATTGTTTAGCCGGATGATGGCACCTCTTAAAACTGACGGAAAGCACCGTAGAGGAGGGTGGCGCTCCTAATGCTGCAGGAAAATTAACGAGAGCGGCGGAGGACAAACAAATAATGAGGGTGAAGAGAAAATAGAACAGCATTCTTTAAGGAACGCATGCTGGTACCCAGGGGGGTCCCCGCAGCTGGTGAAAAATTAAAGTCGACGGTTTCAAACTGTCCAATTTCCACATCAAACGCACACAGCCTCTTGCCTATCTCTGCAGCCCTGCTTCAAACATCAGGCAGACTGGAGACTTCCTCTTCTTTCTTTCTTTCCTCTCCTGCTTCACTTCTGCTAAGACTATTTTTTGGTTTGCTTAATAATCCGGCTTCTCAAATCCCAGAAGCACTGTACTGGTTACACTAGCCACCATCTCTCCATCGCCTAATTATACCCCTGTGAGGCCATTAATCAACTTGTAAATTATTTAGGCAAGCTCTCTGCCTCAAATCCTTACTGTCACAAGAAAAGGAGGAGAGAGGCAAAGGAGAGAGAGAGAGTGAAGGCACAAAAAACCCTTTCCCAGGATACCACAGCCCTGTTCAACAAGGTAATGGAATACGAGCTAACAAAACATTTACATAGCATTTCTTATGCACACATTGCTACTTCAACAAACACGCAACATGAATTTATGAACATATGTTGCACGTGACAGATACTGCTAGTGCTAGAAAGGTGTTATCATGCTCTGACAGATCAGAAAATCATATTGGATGTTTATGTGTTGTCATTAGAGATCTCAAAATAACCTGAAAAAAAGTTTAGTCCACTTTCAATAATTCTGCTTGAGCCATAATAGATTTTATTCCTACAGTGTTCCATAAAGTAAAATAAATATGATTTGGTAACACTTATAAAAACTTTCATTAATACATCACAAACATTGCATCATGCTTAACAGAGAGTTCTTGTACAAATCTGATTATTTCAGAGTTTTGTGCCAAAGTTTTATGGTGTCTAAATATTTAAATGTACAAGAACTAATCATCCGCTGTAGTAATGTTATCCAAAAATTTCAAAAAGTATGAGTACAGTAGGTTACGGAAAGTATACAGACCAACTTAAATATTTTATTTTTTGTTATATTGCAGCCATTTGCTAAAATCATTTAAGTTCATTTTTTCCCCCTCATTAATGTACACACAGTGCCCCATATTGAAAGAAAAACACAGAATTGTTGACGTTTTTGCAGATAAAGAAAAAAAAAAAGAAATATCACATGGTCCTAAGTATTCAGACCCTTTGCTCAGTATTTAGTAGAAGCACCCTTTTGATTTAATACAGCCATGAGTCTTTTTGGGAAAGATGCAACAAGTTTTTCACACCTGGATTTGGGGATCCTCTGTTGGGACTGTATTGTGATGGACAGTGCCTGGTTTTCTCCACAAATACCGCTTAGAATTAAGGTTCTTCCATGGTCTCATCAGACCAGAGAATCTTAATTCTCACCATCTTGGAGTCCTTCAGGTGTTTTTTGGCAAACTCCATGCAGGCTTTCATGTGTCTTGCACTTAGGAGAGGCTTCCATTTGTTCTGTCTGCCATAAAGCCCCAACTGGTGGAGGGCTGCAGTGATGGTTGACTTTCTACAACCATGACTGACTTTCTAGTTTGGTCGGACAGCCAGCTCTAGAAAGGGTTCTGGTCGTCCCAAACGTCTTCCATTTAAGGATTATGGAGGCCACTGTGCTCTTAAAAACCTTAAGTGCCGCAGAATTGTTTTTGTAAACTCGCCCAGATCTGTGCCTTGCAACAATTCTGTCTCTGACCTCTTCAGGCAGTTCCTTTGACCTCATGTTTATTATTATTTATACTGAAAGGTGTGTGGCTTTTCTAATCAAGTCCAATCAGTATAATCAAACATGGATGGACTCAAATGAAGGTGTAGAACCATCTCAAAGATGATCAGAAGAAATGGACAGCACCTGAGTTAAATATACAGTATGAGTGTCACCGCAAAAGGTTTGAATACCTAAGACCATGTTCTTTTTTAATAAATCTGCATAAATGTCAACGATTCTGTGTTTTTCTGTCAATATCGGATGCTGTGTGAACATTGATGAGGAAAAAAATAAGCTTAAATAATTGTATTTATAAAATGTATAAAATTTTATTTATATAATGGCTGCAATATAGAGTGAAAAATTTAAGGGGGTCTGAATACTTTCCACACTGTATTAATTGCACATCTGTTTATAGATACACAGTTAAAAAATACCTGTGTAAATTTGTTTTGAAACAATCTGAATTACAATGCACAATGCAAATGAATATTATATTATATCATTAAAGTTATCACACAACGTTGAAACAAAAGCAATCACAGACAAGCTTCAGGTCAAGATTTTTCTTGTATGTATGATGCAACTGATAAATTGATATCTGGCTGACAAATAGGAGTTCAGGTTTAAAACTCAAGCCTATTTAAATAAACAGTTAACCAAAAATTTGTTTGTTCCATTATCATTTAATCACCTTCATTTCATTAGGAAATAACATGAGTTTATATACTTACTCTTTTTGCTAACACACAAAAGAGAACATATTAGAAATGTTTCTATATATAAAGTGTAATGTTATTTTGACTCCAATCTCCTTTTGTGTTACATAGAAGAAAAAAGTTGAGGTTTGGACACGAGCATAGGATGAGTGAATGACAGAATGTTAATTTTTGGTTGAACTACTGATTCACAGCTAAGAGTGTAAATTGTAAAACAATGACATGTAGCACTTTTAAGCGATGCAAGTTTGAATCTGGCTTGCATCATTCCTAGTTCTGTTCATCCTCTTCTCCCCATTTTTTTGTCTTCATTTTAATATCTTTAATAATGACAGCATCAAAAAGGTGAAGTGTACAACATACATGCTTATATTCAGTGTTTTGCATCCCATGAGAATCTTTATTAAATTAATGAAAACTTGCTCAAGGCGAGTGGCTCAGGCCAGAGCTTTCATAAAGCAGTGATTGGCAGTCCCAGCGGCTGAATGCATTCTCTGAGGGGCGGGGCTATAGATATATATTTACTTATGGTCTCTTAGGGATTTTGAACAGAATGGTGTAGGGCAGACACAGAGGGTGTGAGGTGGAAAGGGGATAACAATGATGAGGATGAATGAAAGGTCATGGATAGTCAAGACATCTATGCCATTACAGTGTGTTCAAAATATAAAAAGTACTGTCTGTCTACAGCAAGTACTGTGATTTGATGAAAAGTAAAATCTGGATCTGCAGAATTACATGATAATCATTTAAAATGCAGTTACTATAAACTTATGTTATATATATGAATATAGCACAACATGTTCACCGACCAGACTGTTCTGACTGTAAGGGGTCCAATTATCTGGTCAAAAGCAGGAAACAGAACTCTGCAGCTTACAGACTGGGGTTTCACTTGTTCTGTATGATTGACCCATTTGGCAGTAGGTATAGTGGAGGTGAGGATGCATACCTTGCTGTTCTGACTCCAGGTAGGGTTTAATGAGCTCCCCCATATGGCTCTCATCAGCTGACACAGCCTTCAGAAGCTCACCACAACAAACTACAGCGACAGAGATAAACAAAGAAAGAACAAAAGAAAGTTTGAAATCAAAAATATAAAACTATAGGTGCTGTACAATGGTTTACTCATTGGTCATTATTTACACTTTTTCATGTTTATCACGGCTTGATATGAGAAAGGGGTTTGGATTCATGGAAATTTAAAAAAGCACTGGGTGAACATGTAAAAACACTGTCAAGACACATTTCAGTTCCAACAACATGTAAAAGTAAATTTGGAACATATGATGACTCATTTAATAATGTCTTCTTTCTCATTCCATAGAAAAAATGATTGTTTGAAGGACGAGAAAGTAATAGCAGATTTTTTCATTCTAGCTAAACTACTCTTTTAACAGTGTTGAACCTTGCAGATAGGAAAGAGTACAGATGAAAAAGTGAAGTTGAAGAGGAGCTTACTGTTGACAATGCCATATTTCTGAGCAATCAGTTTTGCCTGAACACTCTTTCCTGAACCCGGAGGTCCAAACAGTAGGATTCTGGGAGTGTAGGGTGAGGCAGAATGACACGGAGTACAGACATAGTTCAGCACTGCAATATAAAAACAAAACAACCAAATGAATGTGACATGATATGTAACAGCACAAAATAAATGGGTGACCAAAACGTTAAGATTAATTCACTTTAAGTAAATAAAAGACAACAGTGCTGCTACAAATGCATTAAAGATACACTAACGTTAACCACTGATCTATTTTTGCAATCCACTCTATTAATTATTATAGTAACTAATAACTGTACTACTATAAAATAATTAAATGTAACTAAACTGTAATTTATTTCACTAATGTAAATGTAATTTTTTTCTGCATCCATATGCAGTCTTCCGATATTATTTAGAATGCTGTGTTTTGTGTTTAGGAAACATTTTTAGTTATTTTAAATGTTAAACATAGTTAATATTTTTGTGGAATATTTTTTTAAGATTCTTCAAAGAATACAAAGTTCAAAATGAAATGACCCCAAAACTTTTGAACAAAACAAAACATGTTTGTTCAACCAAACACAGATTAAATACAATTTTCACTAACCCTGTGGTGATTGTTTAGCACCGTATCATACTATAATACTAAACAACACAAAGCAGGCACAGATAGATTCTATTGAATGTTTAATGGAGTAAGATAATAGAGCACATTTGTGAGGCTGGTGACAGCCCAATCTCTCAGATCATAAACAGAGATTGCCACTAAACTGAATATAAAGCCACTTGATAAATTAATCATTAGAGTCTTCCTTTCATGTCCACGGGGGCATTTGCTTGTAGTGTGACATCCAAGTCGAAACCATCTGTTTGCAGTTGGGTTTCACTCACAACAATGCTGTTTGTCTGGAACCTGCACTGAGCCGCCATTCTAATATGCGATGATTAACAACAGCCTAATCATAACTAATGAGTCTCTCTCATCCAGCACTTTACGCTGCTAATTGTTATACAACAACATGATAAATGCTTAATATGCAAAACATGTTAATGCGCTAAAAGGCCAAGTCAGGGGGAAACTAGCGACGTTACAATCAAACTGCATGCTGAATTAGCACTAATCAAGATTTAAGATGACAGCCTTATTGCTGTTTGCTCCTCAGTATGGGTTTATGAATGTTTTATGGCAGAGTTTATCTCAAATATTTATTTAATGCCCTCCATTTAGACGTATCAAGAAAATCAGGTGCAGTTAAGTCAAGATTAAGGCATAATGGCACACTGTCTTAAATCTACAATTTACAAATCAAGCCCACAGTGCAAAGCCATTAGGCTGGAGGGCTGCTTCCTTGATAGGTACTCAATGGAGCATTTTGGATTTAATACTAATGTGCCATGAGACTAAACGAGCCTTAATTTCCCCCAGATAAGCCTGACTTCTATGTGAAAGAGAGAAACAGTCCACAACTGGATTTGAATTTCTCCTTGCTCATGTTTATGTAGCTTGAGCTGGCAATATATTGTGACGGACGTTGATTTATAACATATCTCTCTAAAAGTGCAGCCCTTAATATAGAATGACTGGCTATAAATTCCTCGCATACTCATTCGTATGATAAATATGCATCTTTATTATTAAAAAACTGTGGTCTGAATTTCACAAAATGCTGCTAACCTGACTAATGCTACAGTCAAAGTGATGTATGCAAAGAATGGTTTAAATATTCACCGCCTAGCTCTACCTCACAACTAAAGGAAGGGAAGTGACAAAATTATTTTGTCAAGTTGAGCGATATAATATTTAGACAGGTTGTATTCAGATGGTTTTAATGTAATTGGCGAGGACCGCTCATCTCTGCCCAGGTTCTCATGGGATAGTCTGTGCCTGCAGAGCTGCCTGAGGCAACCTCCTCGACTGGCATAGTGCCTGACAAGCAGGTCAATCACTGCCTCTGAATGCAGCCGATGCGATACTGACCTCCGACCAATAGGGGCGGTAGATCTCGGTTCATCACAATAGGTGATATTAGTAGAAATGTTTAAAAAGCTCTAAATACAACTCAGTGACCCACCTAAGCCTAATCTGCAGACATTTATATACATACAGTTGATGTTTCGAATTCAAACGACTTGATTGAATTAGCAACCAATTCCACCTTAAATTAATCTCTTACCTTAAAGTTTGACAAGATCTGTAAACATGAATTTAAATTGACAGCCAAAATGCTGCCAGAAATTTTAATCTGGTCACCATTTCATTACCTACACTACCGTTCAAAAATTGGGGGGTAGTAAGATATTTAATGGTTTTTAAAGATGTTTCTTCTGCTCATCAAGGCTGCATTTGTTAGATTAAAAATCAAGAAAAAAAACTGTAATATTGTGAAACATTATTTCAATTTAAAACAATGGTTTTCTGTGTAAATATATTTTTAAAAATGTAATTTATTCCTGTGATACAAAGCATCATTACTCCAGTCTTCAGTGTCACTTTCAGACCTTTCAGAAATCATTCTGATATACTGATTTATTACTAGAATTATCAGTGTTGGAAACAGTTGTACAGCCAAATATATTTTTTGGAACCTATGATTTTTTTTTCCCCTCCTCAGGATTCATAACATAATTATTTACCAAGTATGAAACATTTCAAAAATGTAAATCTATGCTGTGACTTTTTTCTTCATTTAATAGATCCTTTGTTAAAACAATAATTCATTTCTTTCTGGTACGAATAAGTTCAGGAGAAGCATCGAGTTTAAGTGCAACAGTGATTTAATAAAGTCTCAGGGTCAGAGAAACAATAATCGAGCACCGGCAGACAGAGATAGTGGAGACACAGGCAAAAACAGAGTCGAAAACAATGCAAAGGATCGAAATACCTGTTAACAGAGTCCTTGGGGAGAAGCAGAGGGGAAGTCCAGGTCCGGGCAGATATAGACAACAGGTAATCCAACGAGCAAAACAACAGGATACAGGGAACACGAATGAAACGTAACAACTAACAACCAACCATGACAACATCTGACACTGAGCAGCTTTTATGCCGGGGGATATCTGGGTGGAAGTGAACTGAGCTGTGGCAATGATTTCAACATAAATGTCTGGGTTAGAACATTACATGAAATCATAATAAAAGTCCGGGAGTGAAAAACACAGAAACACAACAGAAGTCCTGGGCGCTCAAAGGGGCGGCTTCCAGACGCCCTTGGCTTAGGAGCTGGCAGAAACAACCTCCAGGGCGGGGCAGACGGCGGAGAAGCCCACTTAAGTGTCGTGGGCGGTGGAGGCGCCCACTAGGGTGGGGTAGACGGCGGTGAAGCCCACCGAGGTGGAGCAGGTGGCGGAGAAGCCCACTTAAGTGACTTGGGTGGTGGCGGCGCCCACCAGGGCAGGGCAGATGGCGGAGACGTACCTCTGGGTGGAGCAGGCTGCGGAGAAGCCCACCAGGGCGGAGCAGGTGGCGGAGACCTCCCTCTGGGCGGAGCAGGTGGTGGAGAAGCCCAACGGGGCGGAGCAGGCGGTGGAGACCTCCCTCTGGGCGGGGCAGGTGGTGGAGACGTCCTCCAGGGCGGATCAGGTGGCGGGAATGCCCATAGCAGCAGAATCCCTCTGGTTCGGCCAGGAAGTGACAGAGCCCTCTTGGGACCAACAGACTGACCTTGCGCCCTTGAGAACCAACCGGCCTTCAGAAAATGAGCCCTTCGGGACCGTCTGGGCTGTGACTGCGCCCTTTTAGACAGACTAGGCGGCGTTAGTGCCTTCAAACTGACTGTGAACGAGCCCCTTTGTAACCAACAGTCAGAGGTGACACCCTTCTAGACCGTCTAGAAGGTGAATACGCCCTTCGAGACCAGACAGGAGTTGGATTAGCCCAACGAGACCAGACATGGAATGAAGGCGACCTTCGTGACCATACAGGGAATGAAGGCACCCTTCGTGACCATACAGGGAATGAAGGCACCCTTCGTGACCGTACAGGGAATGAATGCGCCCTTCATGACCGTACAGGGAATGAATGCGCCCTTCGTGACCATACAGGGAATGAATGCGCCCTTTGTGACCATACCAATGCTGACTTCACCCTCCGAGACTGAGCCAACAGAGAAGGCGCTCTCCCAGACCAACTGAATCCTGATTCGGGGACCTCAATGGGCTGTGCAGCCACCAATGAGGCCTCTGGGGATTCTACGGCCGAAACCGACATCTCCGGAGGTACTGCAGCCTCCGGTGGACCCGATGGAGTCTCGGTGTAATATACCGGTTCTGGGGGTTCAGGCCATGGGGCCTCAAAGAACTTGTGGAGCTTAGTGGAGTTCAGCGACACTGGGACATGACTTGGGTCTGGCGGATCTGGCCATGTAGGTTTCGGATCACAGACAGGGTCTGGCGGATCTGGCCACCCCGAGTCAGGGTCACAGGCCTTAATTTGTCAGATTGTGGAACCAGGACTGACTGACCTTGACAAGACCCCTCATGTCATGCTACGGGGCTCATTTCCGTTTCTGACCGGTTTGACTCACTGAGCCACCACTGAAGTGGCCTCATGTGTAGCAACCCCAACAGAATCACGCTGAAGGCTGCCGCCAGCAGGCCTAACAGTCTCTGGAACTGGTTGATTGTGAGTTAGTATCCTTGTCGTACTTTGCCAACTGCCGCCAGGAGTACATTAATCTGAGCGGGTGACAATCGTGCCCGCATCAAAATTGAATCCCAAATTACGCCTAGATAAGATGTCCTCTGAACCAGTGAAAGCAAACTTTTGATTCTTGGGATTCATTCTCAGTCCTAGCCGTCCAGTGAAAGAGGTAGTAATTTTTCTCTCCCTGGCTCACCCGGGAAAGCACCCAGGAATAGCCCAGGAGGAACCACGGATGCCGTGTCTTGCTGGGGCAAACCCCGCTGTCCCCCCTGTACCCACGGCCCCCTGAGAATGTGAATGGTGGGAAATCACAGACTGAAACGCCGCTACCTGCTTCTTCGCCTGCTGGTGCCTCTCCCCCACAGCATCCACTACCTCACCAAAGAGGCCTGACGGTGATAGCGGGGCGTCCATTAAAAGCACTCTATCTTGAGATTTCACCTCTGACAGATTTAGCCAGAGGTATTTCTCTGCCGACACCATCGCCGCCAAAGTCCGACCGATAGCTCTAGCGGTCACCTTTGTAGCCTGAAGCGATAGGTCTCCAGGATGTCCTCAACATCCGCCTGCTCTCTCTCTTGCTTAGCTCCCTCAGGAGATCGGCCTGATAGGCTTGCAGCACTGCCAGAGTGTGCAAATATGCACCATCCTGGCCTGCAGCCGCATACCCCTTACTGACCAGCGCTGAAGTCAGACGCAGCGGCTTGGAAGGTAAGGTCGGGGCTTTTAATGAGGCTGCCTCTCCCGGTGACAGATGGCTGGTTAGCGTCTGTTCCACCGGTGGCATCTTTTTCTACCCCTTTTCTGTTAACCCCGCCACGTTTGTTGTAATAATCAGAGGCGAGGATATATACGTCCTCGAGGAGAATGGCTTTCTTCATGACTTACACACCTCGGTGTGAAAAACGGGAGATTTCATCAAGAGAAAGGTGGCCTCGACCACAGAAAACTCTCATCCAGCCTGCTTGTTATAAAGCTCAGCCTGTGGAGCCTCAGGCCACTCTAAACTGAGCCTCTCTACCGCACATGTCACCATCTCCAATAGTTCTTCATACCGGGGTGACTGAAGTAACGGCTGGCAGTCCACACTGAGCATATCTACCACCAAACAAGCCACACAGAGGAGATGTGCGTCCCTGGGTGTGAGGAAACGGCCACAAGGAGTAGCACACTTTCTAAAAGGTTTTTCCTGGCTCTTTTTTTTTTTTTTAACACAAAGCAAACTCGATCGCTGCAACAGACATACAGAGAGCGTTCTGAATGAATGAAGGCTGGCATTTTATTTCACCGCACCTGTTTTAAGCTCCCGGATCATGACGTCACCTGCCTGTGACATCCTGATCCCCTATTGGACAGATTTCACAGCAGATTCAGAGCATGGTCACGCTGAGGTGTTCCCATAGCATTTTTGACGCAGTGTGAGTTCCTGAAAAGGAACTAATGAGCGAGGGCTGGATGAAAACACAAAAGTTTATAACATATATATATATATATATATATATATATTTGATTAAAAAAAGGGACAGTACAAGTTTGGGATTATATAAAATACTATAGTTATTATATATTATATAATATACTATAGTTGTGGTGGTTGACTAACAGGTACCTCTAAGCAATGTTTGTTTTGGGGTTCTGTCTGTTAAAAGTCTTAGAGGCGTTAGGTGTGTTCGACTTCATGCGGCGCCATAGGCGGAGCCTTCCCCTGGCCACAGACCACGGACTTGAAACTAACAATATAACGGTGGAATATTCTCACTCAAACCACTGCCTGCTGCTGCTTCTAGTTGCTTATTCAGAGAAAGGCTGCTCATAACGGCTTGTCTAGGATCAACATTTCCACAGTAATTAAAAATGATGAGCGAGTGCGCGGCAGTCTTTAGAACAGCTGGCAGCAGCTGTGGGAAACGTGCATAGCGCATGCGCAGAGACAACTTATTATTACAATTTATTTATTTATTTTTTCTAAATACGTTACATTATTTTTTCATAAAGTTTATATTACATTAAATACAAATTCATTGGTTTTAAAAAATATTTTATTATGACACCCATTTCATGCGCGCTCTTCTAAAAAAGGCGGGTTTATGCACTTATACTTGGTAAATGCATTACGCTAACATATGCTAATTTTAAGCTGGCAGCCAATTTAAGTTATCATGGATATAAGAACATTTTTCAAGAAAAAAAATGTATACAGCAATGATCTGAACAACAACAACCCTTACCCGTCCGATACAAGTGTGAAAATATCAGAAAAAAACTTAGAAGAGAGTTCGTCTTCAACAGATAACGACGTTACAGCTGCTAGGTCTGGCAGCGAAAGGCCTACTAATCAAGAAGATCGGTTGGAGTGTCTGACCACTATAAGAACACCACCAGGGGATTTGGGCACAAGGGACACTGGACCATCACAACCCTATTTACCAGAGTATCCGAAAACACTGTTCGGTAAGCAGAACCGCTCGTTTTCGTCTGATTACTACAAGGCATATGCATTCATTGAATACAGCAAAGAGGCATATGCGATATTTTGCTTCCCGTGCAGACTGTTCCAGTGCAGTTCTAGTGCATACCGAGATCCTGCTTTTATTGCAAATGGAGTACGTGACTGGAAGAATATTTTAGCAAAGTTACAGAAACACGTAGACGGAGCACCACATCGTCACTGTACAGAGCAATGGCACTGTTTTGAGCAAACCAAAACTACTGGTTCAGTCGCTGCACAATTAAGTGAATCACACAGGATCACAGTGCAGGACAATAGGGAATATGCAGCATCAATTGTTGACATATTGCTCTATTTAGGAAAACAAGGACTTGCACTGAGAGGGCACGACGAAAGAGAGAAATCGTGGGAACTTTTTGGAACTGTGTGACTGGTATGCCAGGCGTGACAAGTCTTTCTGTACTCGATTAAATGCTCCATTTAACCTAACGAGCCCTAACACGCAAAATGAATTTTTACAAATAGCTGCATCATTAGTCAAAGACAAGATAATACGCAGAGTCGAAGAAAATGTTTTTTTTTACAGTTCTAGTGGACGAAGCACGCAGTTTCAAAGAAGAAAAATTGCAGTGTGCGTGAGGTACACGGAGAGGTTAGAGATAAAGGAACGATTTCTAGGATTCGTTGACTGTTCTGAAAGAGCGGATGCTACTGGAATTTATGGACACGTAAAGAACTTTCTGGATGGGTGTGGAATATACACTTTACCCATCGTTGCACAAAGTTATGACGGAGCGGCTGTCATGTCCGGTCACGTAAACGGAGTTCAGCAGAAACTGCGTCAGGACCATCCATCTGCGGTGTACATGCACTGTATGGCTCACAAGTTGAATTTGGTTTTGGTGGATGCCTGCAAAGTAAATCGCACAGCAACTTTTTTTTCAAATCCTCGAGAGTCTGTATGTGTTTTTCTCACAACCAGGCACTCACCATGCATACCAGCAGCACCAAAAGAATCTTGGAGTTAAAGCAGAACTGACAGCAATTAGCGACTTAAGATGGGCACGTCGTTTGAAAAACATAGCAGCTGTAAAGAGCTCAATATCAGCCCTGCTCTCCACTCTTTCCGAGCTCTCTGAGCTCTCACCTTTTGTAGGTTTGTTGAGGCATCTGCTTTATTAAACCATCTCAAAAAGGCCACATTCTGTGCGTGTCTTGTGGTGTTTTACCATGTTTTCAGTATGATCCATGTTGCGCACAAGGCATTACAAAAGAAAGACACAACACTATCTTAGGCTTCAAATGTCATGCAATATACAATAAAGAGCCTTGAAAGTATGAGGGCCACTGAAAAGGGGAAAGAATTATGGATCGAAATTGAAGCATTATGTACTGTAATTCACTTGACATTCCAGTCTGTGAAGATGAACACGATCTCACATGTAAGCGAGCGGTGAAAAGAATTGCTACGTTGGATTCCTGTGTTGTCACAAGTTCCCTTGGACAAAGAGAATACCAAACAGATATCACACAAAGCATGCAAGAGAAATGGGCCCAAAAGCTGTACATTCCTATTTTGGATACTCTTTTGGGTGAGTGTCAGTCCAGGTTTTCCACCCATTCCATGGAAATAGCAAAGAGTGCAAAGATGCGATCCTGAATGTGTGCTGTGTCTTTTAAATAAATATGCGACTACCCTCTCTATCAACCCAAAACTGGCCTGTATCGAGATGGATTTAGTGAAACTGCACTCACCTTACCAATCTACTGAATTTGTGAAGGAGGCACGCTTGACTGGATTTTATCCAAACTTCGAAAAACTTTTCAAGTTGGCACTGAAATTACCAGTGGGGACCGCCACTTGCGAGAGATTGTTTCCAAAAATGCGACGCCTGAGGAACTGGATGCGTTCAATGGGCCAGGAGAGACGTTCATCTTTGAGTCTGCTGCACATTGAAAGTGACATAACCACAGGACAGGGACGGACTGGCCATCGGGAGCACCGGGACATTTCCCGGTTGCCTGACGGTCGTTCTGGCCTTCCGACTGACGCTGTGCAGACGATCAGCCTGGCATGCGATAGGCTGGTGTGCAACTACGAATTAAATGACGGATCTCTCAATCTACGAATCAGGCAATGGCGGAGGGAAAATTACACTCTCACATGACCTGACATGACTAGAGGTGGTGGACAGTTCAGCGTTTGAGTCAGAGCAGGAACCTTCAGGTAAAGTTTAAGATAAGCAAAACCAAACATGCAGGCAGCAGGCTATACTTTTTAAACACCATGTGCTTTTTATGATTTATAAGATCAGTAGTCTGAAAATACATAAAATGTAGATATTTCAACATGTGAATGTGTCTCT
>JAUCNO010000795.1:9190238-9201190 GCA_032353835.1 Enteromius viviparus | reverse complement strand
CAATGCCTGGGAAACGTTTCTCGTCTCTTCTCTTTTAATAACTGTTCCTACTCCAGATGCTCTTTTGATGGAGTCTTTCAGCCCAATGTTACAGGAAACTTTATGGTACGAGATATAGAGTGCTAGAGTTTGTTCCTTCATCTCTCATGCCTTTGGCAACATTAATGTCTTTACTGTTGGGGGATGGTTTTGTTAACATGTACGCAGTTATTAAGTTGGACAGCTCAAAGCATTAAGATAAATAATAAATTAATTAATTTTCTGGGCATTCAGTATCATGATTGCATGTGTCATTATTATGATTATGCAATCTATTTCTCTCCATCTCCATTTTTCTTTCTCTGGCACAGGCCTTTTCTGCCTTTTTCTACACCCATTCCTTTCTTCAGGAAGCAACAGGCATCAGAATCACATCCCCAGAAGATTTAGAGGACGCTACCCATGTTGTCTGCAACATGAGCTTTCAGGAGGTACCACCCTGCTGAGCTAATTTTGAACCCTGCTATTCTGAGATAACTTTCCCCATATCTCAGCAATCGACCAGTGATTGAGTCTCAGGTTCTCCATTAGGAGAACTTGCTTTATCTTCTATGAAGACATTATATTATATGTACACTGTGTTTTTTTTTTTTTTCTTCAAATAAAGCAATATTGAATATTTAACAGTTGACTTATTTATTTAACTTACTGTTGTTAAATGACTTTCAGATATTCTGCTCAACTTTCTCTTTCATTCTCTTTGTCCTAGATGACAATTAAATTTCAGGGTCGTGAAAGCCGTTTGAAGGACTACTGTGCAGTCTCTGCCTTCGTGCAGGTGCTCCTGGTCCAAGGATATGGTTTTAGCTTTTTCTCCTTCCCGCACATCTCTTTCCAGAAGAAGGTAGTTAGACCTATTCGCAAAAACTGACTCTATTTACACCCTTAATGCAAGTTCCCTATTTACAGGCAATTAATAAAATTAATATTTTTTCCTTCCTTCCATCTTTCCAAACATTTGGCATATAGCAAGCACTTTTCACTGTCAGGTCAATGTCTCATGCATTGTATTCTTAATTTAAAAAAAAAAATACTCATCACATTACAGGACTAACATGTATTGTAATAGCTATTTGTGTTGATTTAAAGGAATAGTTTACCAACCCTCAGGCCATACTAGAATTATTTTATTTCTTTTTATCAGAACCGATTTGGAACTATTTAGCATACCATCGCTTGCTCACCAATAGATCCTCTGCAGTGAGTGGGTGCCGCCAGAATTATTGTAATGTATTGTAATGCTTTTATCAGCTGTTTGAACTCTCATTTTGGCCCTCAATCACTAAAGAAGGATCTATTGGTAAGCAAGTGATTTCTCCAATGTTTTAAGGGTGGGTAGTATTTTCAGTAAATGTTTATTTTTGTGTGAACTTTTCTCTAAAGCTTGGTGAATTGTGGACTCCTCTAGGTAAAAAAAAAACTGTTAACATGTTGCTTTGGTTTACAGGCAGGAGGCACATCTGTCGGCTGGTCCCTTGGGTATATGCTAAGCCTAAGCAACCTGCTGCCTGCTGAAGATGTTTTACTGAGGAAATCATTGCGCTCAAGCGCCTGGAGTGGTCTGATTGTACTCTTTTGCTTCCTTCTTATTGTGGCGCTTTATTTCTTGTTGCGATCCCTTCGTAAGAAAGACACAGATGTCCTTTAAAATGATAAGAGTTTTTTTGCTCCCTGTGTATATTGTTATGCACTGCCCTTATCAGGAATGCTTCTTTTTACAGTACATTGAAAACAACACGGATGCACAAAAGACTTTTTGTATCACATTTCATCAAACCTATCTCATTTCAATAACCAATTTCTTATCAAGCACATTTTATATAAATGATCCTTTTAGAAGAGATTGTACGAGAGACTTAATTTTAGTTAAGTCTAATTTTTCAAGGATAATCATATCTTATCTTTTCATAATGTTGAATGTATGTTTATTATGTATACTGTGCTGTGCCTTAATATCATATTATGTATGCTTGTTCTGTAAACCAAAGTCAAAAGCACTGAAAACATTCAAAATGGAAAATCTTGAAGAATCCATAAAACTATGAAAATAGAAGAATGTATGTGATTTTGAAATGGCATCGCCTGCTTCAATTTCTGCTGAGCTAGGAAAGCTTTTGTAATATTAAAAAAGTGTTTACTTATTGTTCTGTATTTTGTAATAAAACTCTGAATGTATCCCGCCTTTAGTCCTTGTGTTGTCCTTGGGTTAAGGATGCTGATACACTGGTTTTTGTATAATTAAATGATCTCAAGATTGAGAATGTCCCTCCAACTAACACCACCCTAACCCAACTAGCATGCAGCCAATCATCTTCATGTCTGAAAACCCCTTAAATATGGCTTACCTACATTTCAGAAAGGACAGAACGATTAATCTGTTTACTTTTACACATATTTATGTTTCCCCCAACACTTTTGCAATTTAATCTTATATGTGGCTCTCCATTATCAGTTCATATGTATAGTGCTTTTCCAAATGCATATTGTCTATTGTTATTAATGACATTGCCGCTAATGCCACCTAGTGTCAGATGATGTTTTTTTTGTTTTTTGCCTAAGACGTTTTGTGTGTTTGTACTTCACAGTCTGACCTGGGACCTGTTCCATAACCCAAGATAAGAGTATAAACCAGGCCTATTTCAGTTAGTCTGATTTATTGACAGTTAATTTGTATTAAAATAAGTCAGACTATCTGCCTTAAGCCTGGCTTATTTGGTAAACTTGTTTTATGGAACAGGCCCCTGACGTTTACAAAAAGTGATGTTTCTTTTGTTGCCCATAAAAAAAGTTTGCTTCCACTATTGTCCCAACACTGAACTACAACCACACAGGCTACAGGTATAACACTATCAAAAATTAAAATTAACGGTAGAAACAACAAAAACAAAAGCACTTGACGTCAAGACATTTCATATAAAGTTTACAATGACATGATACAGATTATATGATTTGCATGCCCGAGCAGGTCGGACAGGTTGGGTTACTTTAGTGTTAACGTGTCTAAGTCAGTATTTTTAACAACACCCATTACAGTCGGCTGAAATCGATCAACAAATGTCATTTTTTTGTTTACAGTAAATTACAATGCAATTGCAGATATGTACCGCATTTGCAGTTCTGTTTATTTCATTAATAGGCATTCTTTTGCTCGTCATCAACACTGAAGACGTCAAAGAACCAGCACAGCTCATGGTAATGACACTTTTGTTGTTCAGAAGTGAAATAGGCTACGCGAAGGCAACAATCACGACTGTCCAGACAGAGAGAGTTTAATGGATTTGATTCAAGAAACAAAATCCGTCGAGGGGAAGATGAATCTCTTTCTGGCATGTGGCAGGCAGCCACTGAATCTCAACTGCAAACTCTAATGAACGATGGTTGATTTTGAAGCGTGATTGCTGTTGCTCCTGCCATGAACAGATCAGAAACATTAAATAGATTCTTGTGAAACCTGCATTTATTTTAGTTATAATAAATAGGTGATTTTATTTATTTATTTATTTTTTGTTTTTACATTACATTTGATTCTGGCTTCTGTTGTGTTTGTTCTCAGTATGGAATCGTCCTGGATGCTGGATCCTCTCATACTTCTATGTTCATCTACAAATGGCCAGCAGACAAGAAAAATGGTACCGGCATAGTGAGTCAACACAGCGAGTGTCATGTGAAGGGTGAGTATGTATAGCGATATGTGTAAGTTTCACACTCATCATTCATCTAAATTTGATATTTTTTCTACCAGGAGGTGGGATCTCCAGTTATGCTGGTAACAAAGGAGCAGCAGCTAGCAGTCTAGAGGAATGCATGGAGCAAGCCATGCAGGAGATCCCAAAGTCAAGACATAAACTCACCCCTGTGTATCTCGGGGCCACAGCTGGCATGAGACTACTGAAGTAGGAGAGAAATTTCAGAAATAAAATTCCTTTTAGATGTTTATATTTAATAAGTATTGTTATTATCAATGCCCACTGTTAGGCCTACAGCAACAAATTTCAAATCACATGTTCATACTCTGTTAAAGGTTGTGCCGAATAGACTTTAATGCTACATAATGAATCACAGATAACAAATATATGTTTTCCTATCACACAGTATGTCTAAACCCAAAGAGTCAGATGTGGTTTTGAAGGAAGTGGCAGACAAACTGAAGACCTACCCATTCAGCTTCAAAGGGGCCACCATCTTAACTGGAAAAGAGGAGGGAGCTTATGGATGGGTCACAGTCAACTACCTGCTTGAGAAATTTATTACGGTTGGCTCGGTTTTGATGTACAAAGATAAATACTTTGCCAGAATAATTTATAGATGCCACTTGATTTTATGTATGCTCTGCCTCTCTTCCTTGTCCTTCATTTCTCTAGTACGGTTTTGTGGGTCAGTGGCTGTCTCCAGGCAAAGACACGGCTGGAGCGCTAGACTTGGGTGGAGCTTCTACTCAGATCACCTTTGAGACCAAACAGACGATGGAGAACAAGGACAGTCTGATGAGTCTGCGGCTGTACGGACGAGACTATCAGATTTACACTCAGAGCTTTCTGTGTTACGGGCGAGAGCAGGTGTTACTCAGACTGCTGGCACATCTGATGAAGGTTAAGTGCAAACCTTTAGTCTAAATGATCATCAGACAAGCTGATTAATTTGATTGTATATCTTCTGATGTATAGACTCAGGGCTCAGACCGCTCCATAGTTCACCCCTGCTATCCTGCAGGATACAAGGACTCCATAAAGCTGAGGAGTGTGTTTGATACTCCATGCAATAAAAGACAAACTCCATATAATCCTGATGACGACCTGCAAGTCAAAGGCACAGGAAACTACAATCAATGCCTGGGAAACGTTTCTCGTCTCTTCTCTTTTAATAACTGTTCCTACTCCAGATGCTCTTTTGATGGAGTCTTCCAGCCCAATGTTACTGGAAACTTTATGGTACGAGATATAGAGTGCTTAATATAGAACGTTTAAACCTGCATTCAGTTCCATTATAGTGTTTTAAATATGCTATAATGACTAATATTATAACAAAACCAAATGATGTTTGGCCTTGCATGACAGTATGAAGAGTAGGCCTATAAAAGAATGAGTGACTCTAATGAATCAGACACTGCAATCTGTTAATTGCTTTGCGTCACTAGATGCACTGTATTGTTTTAATGTGATAAGGCCTACAGTAGCTAATTCCTGGTATTTGGTGCAGGCATTTTCTGCTTTTTTCTACACTCATTCGTTCCTCCAGAAAGCTGCAGGCATCACCATCACATCTCCAGCAGATTTAGAGGACGGCATTCGTGTTGTCTGCAACATGAGCTTTCAGGAGGTAAATCTAATTTTGACTCCTGCAATTTTTAGTTGACTTGTCAGTAATTGACATTGTACAACAATTAAGAGAACTTGAATTTTTCCTCTATGGAAAGATATTTAATACGCCTATGTTTACTTTGCGTTGTTTTAGTCAGTCACTAACAACTGATGTAGTATTAAAGCTGTTTTAAGCTTGTTTGTGTCAGAGCTGGTCAGAGCTAATATAAATCCTAAGCTTAGTTCTTAATTAAGCTTAAATGGGATAAAAGTTGAAATATCTGCCCAGGGAATATCTCTTTCTAACTCACTTTCTCTCTCAGATGCAGAATAAGTTTCCTGATGAGGGGAAACATTTGAGGGATTACTGTGCAGATTCTGTTCTTCTGCGTGTTCTCCTGATCAGTGGATATGGGTTTAACGATCTCTCCTTCCCATACATCTCCTTTAGAGAGAAAGTAAGACAGCTCTTTTTGCAGCTTTAAGATCTGATTATCATATCCTGTCAAGCTAATGTTAACTTGATACTTTGGTTTGCAGGCTGAGGACACTTCTGTCGGCTGGTCTCTTGGTTACATGCTAAGTTTAAGCAACTTGCTGCCTGCTGAAAATGTACTGTTGAGAAAAACCCTGCGCCCAGATGCCTGGCGCGCTGCCGTCTTCCTCTTCTCAGTCCTTCTTATTGTCTCTATATTTTTTCTGTTTCGAACCTACCAAAGAAATGGCTCTAAATTATGCTGTTAATCATTATGCACTTTTTAAGGGTTACCTAGCCTGTAAGTATATGCAGTAGCTTATATGGAAAAGTTGTAACTTTTGTATTGCCTTTTTAAAATAAATGTCAGTAATTTGCTGTAAAATGTAAAGATCTCTTTAAGAAAATAGAACTGGTACGCTAACATTTTTGAAATCCTTTCTGGTCAATAAACTGCCTTTCTTCCACTTCTTAATGACTTTGGTGAATGTGGAAATTTAGAACAAGAAAATGTTTCTTTTTTTAGCCACCTGACTGTTGCATAAAACTCTTAGTTTAGTTTCTGATCCTCAATCAGCTCAACAGAACAGTCTATTGATTGTTGTGTGTGGGCCCACAGTTTATGACAGTTCATCTTTGTACACACAGTACTTTATTATTATTATTATTATAAAATTGTGACTTTTTATTTCATATTTTATTTAATTTTGTCCAAGAATTTTATAAAACTCTGTTGTAATAAAGGCAGGTGTATTATTTCAACAGTAAAGTTGAACTTTTTTTCTTTTTAACAAATAGTCCTATCGCAGATGTTCCCTAGAATCGTTTGATACTGCTTGTCAATGCTAAGGACATTTAGTATTCACATGCACAGCGATTTTAGTGCACTTTGGCGCTTGAAAGACTCGAGGCTAGGAACATTTCTTAGGCGGAACCTTTTTCGCAGCATCAGAAAGAAGAGTCTGTTGACGAGGTTGCACAGTTAGGAAGTGTGCGAACACGGATAGCAAGGAACAATGCAAATCTAGCCCACATCTGTTGTATTTGTGCTGTCAGCGCGTTGCATGTCATTTTGTTTTGATGCAGTAAAAATAGCGACGGACAAAATGTTCGCAGGGTTACCGGAGCTGGGTATATCCAATGGAGAAGACCTGAAAGAAACTCTCACTAACTGTACAGAACCCCTGAAAGCCATCGACCAGTTTCAGGTTAGAGCTTAATGCATTATGATATGTACCTCTTTCATTAAAGCAGTCACAGTCTTTAAATGCCTTGTATTAGGCATAAAGCAGTTCGCGCGCATGCAGCAGTCATCTTCACTGATTCCAATGGAAGGAGGGATCTAGTTTGTGGCGTGGCTTGTCATATGACAAATGGACTAAACATCTGTTGAGCTTACTAATTAATACGTTACTAGTACTTATTGTAATGACCAGTAAGTTGGCCAAATCCAATATTTTCTAAGTTTAATTGTAGCTCATTACTATAACAAAGGCATAAGTACTTGTGCATAATGATTAACGTCACCTTTGCTAAAAAGAAGAGTGCAGTTGTATTAAAAGTGCAGTTCAAATGTATTAAAACACCTTTTAAGTTCACTTACAGTACGCGTTACTGACTCTTAACACATTTAAGCACAGTTTTTCCTCATATCTTCAAATTAAAAGTGTTTAAAGGACGTTTACTTGATTATAATTAAATTACCTGTAGTGTGTTATTTTGGAGTGCATTTATAGTTATTTAAAGTGTATTAAATTGCAACTTCATCATTACAAATGTGTAATTTCATAATGTGTATATAATAGTTCATATGTAGTTTCATCAAAAAATGAAAGCATATTTTGGTCAGTACATTCAACAGTGCACTTAAACTGAATTTCACATACACTAACGGTAATTAGGAATATGAAACGTATAACATCTGGTTTTTAAAATAAACGTTGCAATTAAATGTCTAAAATCATATATTCACATAAATTATTTTAAAGCATATTATTTCAATAAATAGTACCTTTCTAAAAAATGTATGTTCATGTTGTGTTGTCTTGCTATGTTTTTTAATAACTGTATTGTCATTCACAGATGGAAAATGGCATATTGTTGCCAACCCTGCAGTCTGCGCTGCCTTTTCTGGACCTTCACGGGACACCACGGCTGGAGTTTCATCAGTCAGTCTTTGATGAACTTCGAGAAAAGCTAATGGAGCGTGTTGCCACCATTGCAGAGGGCAAAGAGGACGACAGGTGAATAAAAAGCTTGCGTTTAAACATTGTCTTTTTTATACAGGTAGATAAAATCGTACTAATTCATCCCGCACAGATACACAAAGCTGGAAGAACTTCTTGAGAAAAGCTTCCCACTGGTGAAGATGCCATCCATACAGCCCATCGTCATGCAAGTGCTGAAACATCTGCCAAAGGTTTGAATGTGTTCTGTGAAATTACTATAGTGGTTGGCTGTCAGATGTATTTAAAGGTAGCACAGTCATTTTAAAGTAAGTTAAACTTAGTAAGTTAACTTATTAGGTTTGCAATCAGTTTTTCTTCTTTCATATTTATTATTATTATAGTTGCCATAACAGTGCTTTTAGTTTAACAGTGACAATTTTGCTCTTATTTAGGTACCAGAGAAGAAGCTGAAGCAGGTGATGGCTGATAAAGAGCTGTACAAAGTCTGTGCAGTGGAGGTGAAACGGCAGATTTGGCAAGACAATCAGGCTCTTTTCGGGGACGAGGTGTCTCCTCTATTGAAACAGTATATTGTGGAGAAGGAGGCGGCTCTTTTCAGCAGTGACCTCTCCGTCCTTCACAACTTTTTCAGTCCTTCACCCAAAACACGGCGACAGGGCAAGGTAAGTAACAGGCGTTTTTCTTACACTATTATTGGTCTATTAATTAGCCAATGGTCATTTTTAATACATTGAAATGTTCACTTCTAACATGATTAAGGAGATATAATGTCTATATTATAGTATGTTTATACTAAAGCATAAAGAGCCAGTCTAATTTGGACTGTTTAGATTATTAATGTTTTATACCTTAATTTGGAAACTGTGTCGGTATTAATGTACTGTTTCTTTAAAAAAATTGCCATTATTATAACATTTCTAAATGTGTTTTTAATGTGAATAGCATGAGTTCTTGTAATGTTGTATCAATGTTGTGTGAACTTAAATCTTATGTTCTTCTGATTTTAACGAACTAATGTCTGTTTTTATGTAATGTTACCATGACGGTTATTAAGTTTTAGTGTAATATTTAGTGGTGTCAAATGATAAATCACAAATAATTGCAGTTTAAATAATAGTTGTTGGTGTTCAGTGTATATACAGGCTTATACAGTATATATGGAAAATATTTACATGTATATTTATTTTATGTATATTTAATAAACAAATATAACAGCTTGTCTTAAATCTATATATGCATGTGTTGATATTTACATAATAAATATGCACAGTACATACACATATATAATTTAAACATACACTGAATTAATCATTTGACATCATTAGTTATGTTGTGTCAGTGGTTTTGTAAGGTTGGTTAATGTTATTCTTATTTATTTATTTTTCTTTTGATAAACTTGGATTGTATTTAATTTTTTGTCAGGTGGTGCTGAAGCTGACTCAGATGATTGGGAAGAATGTGAAGCTCTATGATATGGTACTACAGTTCCTGCGGACACTGTTCCTGCGTACACGGAACGTTCACTACTGCACCCTGCGAGCTGAGCTGCTCATGTCCCTACATGACCTCGACATCAGCGAGATCTGTTCAGTTGACCCCTGTCACAAGGTGGGAAACCAGTTTCCTGTCTGTTTTCAGCTGCAGCCTCATGATTATTCAGAATTTGTAGGGCCTTCCATTTATCATGTTTGTATAAAATGACATTAATAAGTGTTCGAAAAAGATATAGGGACTAAACTGTTTCTGAAAGCAAGACCTCGAAGCAATGTTTTGATTAAAACAATTAGAAACGGTTTGGAACCATTGCAGAGTGTGACCACTTTCAAACAGATTTCACTCAACAGTGCAAAATATTTATCTCTGCTCTTGTCCTCTGGTAGTTTTCATGGTGTTTGGATGCCTGCATCAGGGAAAAATTTGTGGATGCTAAACGGGCCAGAGAGTTACAAGGTTTCCTGGATGGAGTGAAGAAAGGGCAGGAACAAGTGTTAGGGTACAAGATTCACATATCCTTCAGACAAAAGGTAGCATACCCTTAAAAAAATAAGAATGTAACACTATCTGTCTCCGTTTCTTGCAGTGACCTGTCTATGATCCTCTGTGACCCGTTTGCCTGTAACACACTAGTGTTGAGCACCGTAAGGAACCTTCAGGAGCTATTGAGCCAGGATGCCCTACCCAGAGTAAGAACTCAGTTGGTGTTCGAGTGTTATAGTAGACAGCTTTGCTTTGTTATTTACTAAAACAATGAAAAATAGTTTTTGGAATTTAAGGATGTAACAATGAACCTCAATATAGAGAGTGGTTGTTTATATGAATGTATCTCTGAGGGAACACAATGTCTTTAGATTAAAGAGATCTTTAGATCTTTAGATCTGCTGTTTCATAAGCTCCACCTGCTGTCAGAGAGTGAATTTGCATTCTCATTCAACTCATCTGCTGTTTCTGTTCAGATGTTTTATGTAGTATGTTTTCACAAAGTTTGGTTTGGAAATTATACAATCTAATCCAGCATCTTTGTTTGTAATGTGATTAAAGTGCAGTAGCTGGCCTTCCTTTTAAAAGGGAAGAGCTAGGATTTTGTTTATTTGCATTTGATTTTGGATTTGTTTCAAAATGTGTAGCATTATTATTCTAAATATTTTAATTTCACATAGACATGTGTAGCATTTTGTATATTTACTTGGCAACTGACCATAATAAGCTGAAGTACTAAAACTGAAAAACTAAAATAATTTTAAATTGTGTATGTATATATATATATATATATATATATATATATATACACTTGTAATTTTTCTAATGTATTATATTTTAATTATGTAAATTATAATTTTATTCATCTAGTTATCTACACTCAACAAAAATATAAACACAACACCTTTGTTTCTACTCCGATTTTTCATGAGATGGACTTAAAGATCTAAAATTCATTCCAGATACACAATATTA
>JAUCNO010000795.1:9171779-9190138 GCA_032353835.1 Enteromius viviparus | reverse complement strand
GTGCTCACTATCACACATTTAGACTGATTTGTGAACAATGTTTGAGAGAAATGGTAATGTTGTGTATCTGGAATGAATTTTAGATCTCTATGTCCATCTCATGAAAAATCGGAGCAAAAAACAAAGGTTTTGCGTTTATATTTTTGAGTGTATGTTTGTTTTTTGCAAGTAAAGTAAAATTTTAATATAAACAGAAAAATAATAATAATAATAAAGCACATAAAATCTTATAAACCTAAACTGAAAATTTCAAATTAATTTGAAATATCAACACATGTAATGATAGTATAGAAATAATACTAAAATAAAACGCTAATATTTCAAGCTATGAAATGTATTTGTGTTCATGAACAGGACAGCCCTGACCTTCTCCTTCTTCTGCGGATGCTGTCTCTTGGCCAGGGGGCCTGGGATATGATTGATAGTCAGGTTTTTAAAGAGCCCAGAATGGTAAGATTAGCTCTTGGCAGTCTTCGATGCATCATAACCTAACATATGAAATGAGTTTGCATTACTCAAGGCTGGTCTTGTTTACCATCAGGATTTGGAGGTGGTAACCCGCTTCCTGCCTGCCATGATGTCAATAGTGGTGGATGACTACACGTTCACTGTTGAGCAGAAACTGCCAAGTGAGGAGAAAACCTCTCTGATTTACCCCACTGCTCTCCCGGAAACCTTTTCAAGGTATCTGCGCCAAGTATGCTCCTCAGCTCAATGTTTGCAGCAAACGCTCAGCGTTCTGAAATGGATGTTGTTTTTGTCTTGTCCAGGTATATACAGGAAAACAGGGTGGCATGCGAGATCGGTCTTTATTATGTGCTTCATATCGCCAAGCAGAGGAATAAAAATGCTTTACAGCGGCTTCTGCCTGCACTGGGTGAGACTCCTGTCTGAGACTTTGGATTAATGGGTCCATTTTTCAGTGCTTCACAGACACTGATTACTTTGTGTGTGTGTGTTTGTGCAGCTGATACCTATAACGACATGGCATTTGGAGACATCTTTCTCCATCTTCTCACTGGTCATCTGACTCTGCTCTCTGAAGAATTTGGATCAGAGGAGTTCTGTACTGCAGTCTTTGAGAACTTCCTCCTCACATCTTTCTCTAGGTCTGTATTACCTCTTTAATAGTGCAATTCTTCAATGCTTAAAAGAAAATCAAGGTTGATACTCTGGCTCAGTTAACTATGGTTCTAGTGTGTTTTTCGCTTTGATTTGCAGTAAGGAGAATGTTCACCGACACTGTCTTCGCTTGCTGAATCATCTCCATCAGAAGGTGCTGGTGTCCTACATGGAAACCTTAATGAAGACGCTTGAACCACCAAAACAGGTATTAAAACAAATAAATGTAAATCTGCTGAAATTATGCCTAAAAAACTGTAAAACTGATTGTTCAGTGTTAATGCAGAAGTTGAAATAATCTAAATTAAGCATCAGTAGTAGTCATTTCATTTTCATTTCATTTTTTCCCATTGAAACATCCTGCACTGATGACTCGCTTATTAAACAAATGGAGTCAGTTTTGTTTTAATGTAGACTTTAAAGGTCGCTAGGTGGCAACTCATCCACTTCCGTTCATGAGTTTTCTCTGTTTCTCTTCTGCTGACATTTTATAAAGAAACCACGTTTTAATTCATGCTATTACAGAGCAGTGAGTCAGTGAAGGAGCTGTACAACCAGTTAAAGGAGAAGCTCGAAGCTTCTAAGAAAAGCCCCCCGGAGCCAGAGGAAGCCCCTTCTCTGGATCTCGGCCTTCACCCTGTTACTGTGCCCTCCACCCCCTCCACCCCCACAACCCCTCTTTGAGAGAGACTGGACGCCCCGGACCACTAGAGAGCAGCAACAGTAATCATGTTCACAAAGACAACAAGCCTTATGTCTTAAGACTGACCTGAACGTGTGTGAAATCCAACAGTGCTGGTTATCAGTTTTGTTGTTTTCCTCCTTATTTTCTTTTATAAGGGTCATTTTAAAAGCCTTTTCCATTTTGCAATTTGGCTCAGCTCTTTTTCCATTTATATGCTTCTTTTAAGAAAATGTAGTCTTGTTTCATTGTTGTATGAGTTTGAGATAGTCTCTCATGTACAGCATTTCATGGTGGAGTATGTTTTGCTTTGGATTGTGTCAAGACCTAGTGTAAATAAAATAATTGGTAGGAAAGTTTACAGTCCTTGATTTTGGATCACCGCCATCTCCGTCTCTCTGTCTGCAAGCAAACTGCTGTCACACCTGCAATCAAATAGGTACTATTAATATTGTTATAAATATAATTAAAAAAAATTACAATATGCAGAATACATACTCAGTAACTGATATAATATTTGTCCTGGAATGCACTTTTTTTTTTTTACAAAACATTTTTTAAAAACTAAAATAATGAAATGGATTTGAAATGGAATGAAATATAACATTCATTTATTACTAAAACTTTCGACTGTTGGCTGTATTTTCTGATTCATGGAGTGATAAAAAATCTTTAATATCAAAATCCATGTCAGCAGTTTGTAAGCAAAATTTTAAACTTTATCCCAGATTTCTATAATTTCACTCCTTAGATTCCTGTTCTTTGCAAATCAATATATATATATTTGAATGATTTCAGTATTTAAACTTAATATAATTTCTTTAGTTATTTTTATTATTTGATATCTATTTATTTGTGTTGTACATGAAATGCCCAGAACATTCTGTGCCGCTGTCTCCCCCTAGTGTCTGGTAATAAGAACTGGCTTCGGTGAATGGCCTTCTGTCTTGTGATGGCTGTGTTTGTGAAGTGTCATATAAAATAGCTCAGAGTAATTTAATGGATGTGCCGTATCCTTAACACTAATGGTCTTCTTTTTTCTTTGCTCTACCTCCTTTCTCCATCTACGACCTTAACTCAGGGGTGTCAAACTAGTTCCTGGGGCCCCCCGCATCCCTTCACATTTTAGATTCAACCCTAAGTTTTTCAGGCTTATTTAAAAACTTCATGGTTTTTGTTTTGGAGCAGGGTTGGAACTAACCTCTGCATGGCTAGGTTTCCAGAAACTGAGTTTGACACCCCTGCATCCTAACAAGCAGACTATCGCTGTTGTCTCTCAGCAGTGCTTAATGGAGACAGATCTGTCTTCAAATCTCCTAAAATGTAATTCATTAAACATCGTGAGCCAGTGATGAATAACTGAAAGAGGTAGTGTTCAAGCTTTACAAACCCTGACTAACATGAAAAAGCAACACATAAACAATGTAAATGAATGTCATTTCTACCCTGCTTTTGTTCATGGTGGCTAAATTTGAAGTAATTTATATCAACAGTACAGTACTTGCAGCGAAAACAAGTTTGTGTGATGGGGTGGTTAGTCAAACTGAGGGACACACACAAATAATGTCTTATGTCAACATGGAAACAATCCTCTTCCTCTAAAAAGCTTTTTAGCAACCTTATTTTGTGATATTTTAGTCATAAATGTCATATTGGTCAACATAGACATGTGAATTTGTCTAAATGTTAGAAAAGTATTTTAGAATAGGCCTCTATCATGTTAACAAGAGCACCTAAATTAATAACTTTAATCTTTCTATCTATATAGCAGTCAGTCAGGTTTTTCCAGTCATCACCTGGTGGAAATTATGGTGTATGGTGTTTCCCCATGGGAAATAAAATAACCACAGCAATATTTAACATCTTCCCCACACTGCTAAAAATGTGTTTACTTCATAAAAGTAACTGGTTACAATAAATAGGAATTGAGCAAGTACATAAAAGGAAGACATGTCCACATTTGAAACTGAGAAGACAGCAAGCACCCACTGAGATCTTCCTCTTTTTACTGCAGTAACCAAAAGCCTGTTTTACAGACACAGTTTGCAGCGGTTGATGCGCTGTTCCAATAACTGTTCCCATGCCGTGCAATCAGAGAGCATTTTATTCACATCAATCTATTCAACTTCAACATACGCTCTTATTTTGCCACAACGACACAACCATAAAAGTAAATCCTGTCTCAGACATTTATGAAAATTTAAGAGCATGTTAATTTTGTCACCATGTGTAGTTTTGAAGTCTCCTGGCCTGGAAGTTGCAGGAGCAGTTCCTGGTGGGTTAGTAGCGCGTCCCTGTTCTGTCAGTTCGGACAACATCATACTTGCCTCACAGCACCTACGCTGCCTCATTTCATCATTCGTCAAATGTTACAGCTGCTCAAGGCATTTAACATGGACTGTTTCGGGAGAATGTCTTCATATGCCGACAAAATGTTCTATTCTGACACCTGACCTACATTCTTCTCTATTCAAAAATGTGATTGCAATCATATTTTAACTATATTAATATAAGAAATAATGTACGCAAAACGACTATCTTGTATTTAACTACAGAGCGGGTTCGGAATTTTATTTAATTTTTTACCAAGTAACATTTGACATTTGTGTGCGGTAATTTTAACTTTAAGGTGCCAGACTTCCGGTGTCTTACACCTCCAGTTAAAGCAGTCCTTAATGCTGATATTGCAATGTATTGTTTTCATTTTAATTAATTATTGAGTAATAATGTCTGTATTACAAAAAAGTTGAAGTAATGGCCATGGTTTTGAAAATGAACACATTTGGGTCAAATAATACACAACCTATAGGCCTTTATGCTAGTCTGATGTTTACTTTTTGTTGTTGTTGTTGTTGCCAGTTAACTGTTTATTTTAGTATGATATATGCTCTTTTTTTTGTAGGCATTCAATACCATCCCCGGACTTTTATGACCTTTCACTTATTTTGTGGGTGGCATGTAGCAAGTTTCATATCCTTGACAAGTGCTAAAGAAATACTCATTAAAAAGTGCAAATATATTAGTAAATCAGACAAAATTACAAATGAAACAAATTGTGAGTGTTGACTTTATGAGTTATGCAAGAAGCATATAGACGTGTTTATTTTGAGTCCATATTTTGGTTTCAGTTCTGAACTTCCAACTTCTCAAATGATCTAATTATAGGTGCTCATTATCTTTTCTCTTTTACTGCAGCCATATACAAAGTGATGCAACTACAGCTATGCAGTTCAGCAGTCAGGTTTGTGTGTCCATCCTGCAAGTTTTCTCACCCACGTTTAAGATAGCATCTAACACACTGGTTCCTCAGATTAAAAGGAAATATACTTTAAATATTCACAGGAAGTCTTCAAAGGCCGTATAAAATGCCTTACAGATGCCTATAGAATTATTGTCTCCGTCAAGCTCCATCACTCAGACTTCTCACGGATGGACTTAAAGGTAATAAAATTTGGTTATGTTTTCTTTGAAAATGTACTGTTTATACATAGCCTATTTCAAAATGGAAACTCAGTATGTGAAGCTTTGGTCAGTTAGTGACAAACACAGATGTTAATTATGTTATATTGTATTATGAATTAAATGGTAATATTCAAAGTGTCTGTTAACCTAAGGTGACCTTTAAAACCGATATTATGGCAAAGACCAGAGATCTTCTACAGCCTCAGAAATAAAGGTACAAAAGCTATTACTGGGGTGTTGTTTGTACCTAAAGGGCTTATTTAGTACCTTATAAATGGACATATTAGCACATATTAGCACTTAAAGTGTACATATTTAAAGTTAAGAGGTACAATATTGTACCTTTTGAAAAGATAGTCCCCCAGTGACAGCTTTTGTACCTTTTTTATGAGATTGTATATTCTATCTGTACCTGTATCTTTCACTTTGGAGTGCTCTTTATAAAACACCTTTATAGTTCTATTTAGTGCTGACCTAAACATTTTTCTTGCTGCCAGCTGATTTTTTTTATATGGTTTATTTCATTAATCCAAATGACTGACTAACATGTTCTGTCTGAATTAAAACATTTTGACAATTAAGTGGAATAAATAAATTCTGGTTGAAATGAAATATACATATATTTTAAATTGAAGTAATGTTTAGAAAAAACATTATAAATTATATTAACGATTCCACTCAATGAGAAACAGTGAATATGTCCGAAAGGGAATTAATAATAAACTGTAATAATGTTTGTAAAATAAAAATAATTCTAATATATCAGCAACTACATAATACTGGTGGCTTCTGCGCCAATTCTGAGTCATCTTAGGGTCAAACTTTAATTTTCTTAAAAACAATAACAATAGTTGCCATACAAACCTAAATGAATTAGTGTGTCCATACATACTTTGGTTAAATTGTCCATTAACAAAGAAACACACACAAAACATTTATGGCCAACATAAAATAAATGAACATATCACTAGATAATACAGTCTAAAAACAAACGTTTTGACTCAGCAACATCTATTTGGAAGCCAAAAAAAGAAAAAAACAAGCTGAAATAAAATGTTTAAATGTTAAAGTTAAACTCTTCTGCTTTAAGTAAATAATGCAACCTTTTATTCATTTTTTTATTCCAACCTTTTTACCAAGCTGTGGTGGAAATATCTTATTCCATCTAGTATTAATTCATTATATTTATTTCTTTAATCATGCTTTATTATTAAATATATATATATATATATATATATATATTCACAGGTGTTTTTTTTTTACTACAGATGAACAGCACAGAGTTCTCCATCTCTAACACCAGCAGTGTCCCATGTTCCATGAAGCCCCAGCACATCTCCATTTCTGTGCTCATTTTTCTGACTTTCTTGATGGGACTCCTGCTTAATGTCTTCAGTCTCTGGGTGTTCATATGCAGGACACCAGAATGGACGTCCAGCACTGTTCTTCAGTTTCATCTAGCTATCGGTGATGTCCTTTTGTGTCCCATGGGACCGTTTATGGCAGTATATTATCACACTGCTAACTGGGTTTTTGGGAACGTTCTCTGTAGGCTTAAAATAGCTTTACTAACCTTTCACATTTACAGCAGTATTCTATTTCTGACTCTCATTAGCATTCACCGCTATGTGGCCGTGGTACGCTACAACCAAGACTCTTACATGAATCGAAAGGGCTTTGTCCAGAAGCTCTGTGCTGGAGTTTGGCTTTTTGTATTGGTTAAAGGAACCGTTTTAGCAGCCGTTTTAGAAACAAGTGAAGTCAACAATCGCATATTATGCCTCAGCATTCACCAAGGACAATATACTGACTTTTATTTTATTGTAAACTTCACTGTCCTCATTCCTGGATTACTTCTAGCATTCATTGTTTCTGCGATCTGCTACACTCTTCTTGTGCGCTCGATGTCCCGTCTTGACACTAGCCACAATAGTGGACAAGCTATTAAGAGCAAATCACGAAAAATGGTGGCTGTGTGTTTGATTATTTTTGTAGTTTGTTTCGCGCCTATGAATGTGGTGCGCAGTGTGGGTGTTGTGGTCAAGAAATTCATGACAAATCCCGACAATTGTGGTCTCCTTTTAAAAGTGGAGACTGCATACTATGTGTCATGGATCTTGGCTGGAGCCAACTGCTGTCTCGATCCAATAATCTATTGTTTCAGCTGTCAGAAATTCACAAAAACATTTAGTACCTCTTTTAGAAAAATAGGTTTGAGGTTTGAAATGAGTCATGGCGAATCGTCATAAGATTGCATCATGTTAACAAAAACAGCCCTTGGTTAGCAAGAAACCTATTGAAACTGTTGTTACAGTATATATTACGGTGGCCGAGAGAGCTCAACGCGCTGTAAACTTCAGAAAACACATGCAAACAGAAAAAAACGACAACACATTAAGAAAACATCTTCGTCAGTTTGACAACACAGGCGCTGCAAACACAGAAATGCGCTGCAAATAGCATAGACCACAAGGGAAGTGTTTCAGGGGTACCTCAAAAAGTGACGAACCCATCTGAGAGTAGCTAACATGGCATTAAAATATTGTTTCACAGATAAGTGTGTAATTCGTCAGATTAGTCTAATAATATACAAAAGACCATGTTGTTACAATAAACACAAAAAGTTTAGTTCAGCGACAACATCTCAGCTCTGACCAAAAGCCACGGAACAAATAATCAGGTCCCAGATAGTTTCGTCACTTTTTGAGGTCCCCCTGAAACATTTCCATCGTGGTCTATGCTGTTTGCAGCGTCTCTGTGTTTGCAGCGTCTCTCTGTGTTTGGTTGCGTTGTGAGAATTTGTGAGAGTTTTTTCTGTTTGCATGTGTTTTTCTTCTGTTTGCATGTGGGTTTTTTTGTTTGCATGTGTTTTCGTCTGTTTGCATGTGTTTTCGTCTGTTTGCATGTTTTTTTTGTTTGCATGTGTTTTCATCTGTTTGCATGTGTTTTCGTCTGTTTGCATGTGTTTTCTTCTGTTTGCATGTGTTTTCGTCTGTTTGCATGTTTTTTTTGTTTGCATGTGTTTTTCTTCTGTTTGCATGTTTTTTTTGTTTGCATGTGTTTTTCTTCTGTTTGCATGTGTTTTCTGAAGTTCGTTGAGTGCGTTGAGCTTTCTCGGTCACCGTAATGTATACAATATATATACATATATATTTTATGTATTTGTTGGCATATTGTGTTGATAAATGACAGAACCTTTTTTAAAAAAAATGCAGTGTATTTCATATATAGGTGTATCTTCAATGCAATTTAATGGATATTAAATTTTTATTTTACTTTTAATAAAGCAAATAATTACATTTGATACAATGAAGTGCAGCCAATAAAATTTTCTGCCATTTTCTGTTACAGAATTACATTTTTATTGACATGACATATAATACATCAGAAATAAAGGTACTAAAGCTGTCACTGGGGCAGTACCTTTTTAAAAATGGACATGGTTGTACCCAAAGGGTCCATTTTGGCACCTATTAGTACTTAAAGTGTACATATATGAACCTAATAGGTAAAGTGTAACGTTTGAAACAGTACTGCCCCTGTGACAGCTGTGTTTCTTTATTTATAAGAGTGTATTAAAGTACCTCACTGCTCATAACATAGTGGTTCAAAAGGGTGGAGTTTAGGCTAATGACTGCTGACTAATAAAAGGGAAATCCTGTCTTGGTTCCTTTTTATTACACTTATACTGAAATGTTCTAGTTAAGTTGTGCTTTCATGTTGCCACTTCGTCATACAAATGACATATTTCAAATGAGTTTAGAGGGGAGCATTGCATGACCTGGTAAGTGCTCTGTTTAGCATAATGCTTATTTTTGGGGGGCATGTTAAATTTGATGATTTAATAAAAGTGGGGAAAAAACTTCAGGACAGCAGCTATTGTATTATAAATACTCTTGGATCCTTCCTATACACAATTTCTCTCTCTCTCTGCTTTCCTCTCCAAAAAGACATTTTTCTCTGTAAAATGTTTTTTTTTTCTCTATTCAAAACTTCTGTTCAGAACCTCTCTCTTCATTAAATTTTTTTAAATCCTTTTTTTTCCTCATCCAAAACTACTGCATACAGAAAAAATAGACGACATAATGTTTTTTAGAGAGAACAAAAAAGTCAGAGAATAAGCAAAGAGTAAATCTTTGGACTTTGGAAGGAAATTCCCCCCAGCTTGATAGATTTTTTATTTTTATTTTTTTTTTTGCAGAGGGCCACTGCAACTTTCAATAACTTTCCTCATCTGTTTGATGCATCTGATCAACAACTCCTCTTCAAAGATGAACAAGTCAGACAACCATACATGTATTCCTGAGGCTCAGAACATATCTCTGGCTGTGATCCTCTGTGTGGTCTATCTGCTGGGCCTTCTGCTCAACGGATTCAGCCTGTGGGTCTTCACCTGCCGCATTCACAAGTGGAACTCTGGAGCTGTTCTGCAGTTTAATCTGGCTCTATCTGATGCCATCATCACTCCACTCACCCCACTAATGGCAGCGTACTTTGCCATGAATAGCAACTGGGTTTTTGGGAATTTTGCCTGCCAGCTGAAGATTGCCGTGCTCAGCATCCACTTTAATGGCAGCGTGATCTTCCTCACACTCATTAGCGTTCACCGATATGTGACAGTGGTTCACTTCAACCGCTCCTCGCTGATAAAAAGGAAGATATTCGTGAAGAAGCTGTGTGCTGGGATTTGGTGCTTTCTGATCATTTGTGGCATTTTCTATGGATGGCTTCTTCCTGTAACCACTGAAGAAAATCATGGGCAGTGTCTTACTATACATCAGACAACATTGACAGATGCTTACTTTATTATTAACTTTGTGATTTTTTTCTTTTGGTGTATTTTGCCCTTATGTATATCAGTGTTTTGCTACAGTCGCCTGGCGAGCTCAGTGTCCCGCATTAACATAAATTTTCCTCAGGGCCAGTCAGTCAAGAATAAGTCTATGAGGATGATAGGGATATGTGTATTCATATTTGGCCTTTGTTTCCTTCCTCTCAATGTTGTTCGGACTATCGGAGTAGTTGTGAAAAAGTATCATCCTAGTAAATGTACACTTTTGTCGCAGCTGCAAACAGCTTATTATGCATGCTATATATTGGCAGGAGTCAACTGCTGCTTGGACCCCCTCATCTACTTTTTTGGCTCTCGTAATTTTATCAAAGCGTTCAGAAGATCTCTTAGGGTAATAGGGGTCAGACGTAATGCTGAAAACAAAATTGAATCAGAAACAGTAAGTCAAAGTGTAAATAGAAATGCCGTTTCTACTATCTCCTAAGACATTGGAAGTTGCGATCATGAACTCATGTCAGTGAACACGTCCTCAGATAAGAGATGTCGTTACAAGGGGAAGTTAGTTTTAAAAAAAGTCTAAAACACTGCCGTTTTGATTTCTTACTGTAAGATAACAATTTACAATATTTTTTGTCTTTTATTTGTCTGTATATTATATTGCAAAATTCTGAAATAAAAAAAATAGAATGTTTTTACTAATATTTTTAAATGTAATCTTGCCGATTTTGAATTCCACAGAAAATCCACTGTCTGGTTGAACACAAGCAAAAAGGATGTTTCCGCTAACACAGCATAGAATTCATTATGAATTTGTTAAAATAATTCTGTAATCATTCTAGCCTGCAAAGTAATGATTTAGAACATAAGAAATGTGCTGGGCTACATTCTAATGACTAGGCTAAATGTAGAAATACATTTTAAAAGTTTTATTCAGCAGAATCTTTCAGACGGTATGAATAAAATTGGTAGCTAAGTGAAAATAAAATAAAAAGAAGATCCATTAATCTGTTTATATCGTTGTTGATGACTGATAGAAGATATAAAATAACGTTAATTATCCTGTTATTATATATTTTTTGTAAACTGAAATGTTATGTAAATGTTTTCACAACAACGAGCGTTAAAATTTCCTGCTGTTAAGCTTTTAATATCTGAACTAAAATAAATAGATCTAAAAAGTGAGTCATTGTGTGCGTGTTTTTTTTCTGTTACGTTACTGACAAGAATCGCAGGACTCCTGAGTGACGTCAGGACATTATTCGCGTGACGTCGGCCACAGGTGAAGCATTTCCTTCCTTGTAGATCGGTTTCGCTTACCACCACCTGTTCTCGGTGGCTAGAGAAGAGAATGGGGAAGATTCAGGAGTTCGAAATAACGCTTAATAACAACAAAACAGTTTATAGTCCAGGCGAATCCCTCACCGGAATTCTGAAAATCTCAATCGCTCAGCCAATACAATGTAAAGGTGAGTTAACAAAAACAGATGACTCCTAATTATCGCACACCTTAGCCACCCATTGTGTTTACACCGGATGATTTTAAAAAAAAAAAACGTTTCTAAACAACTTTACTTCTTAAAGTACAATAAGTGTGTATCAAACGTAAATCCGGTTGCTTTCCTAGACGTTCTCACGTTTAGAGTTGGTTTTGTGTTCACGCATCGAGGACTGAAACTGGTGTGAGCGAAACTTGTTGCGGATCTTTTATTGACATACCGACGCGGAATAGTGCATTAAACCTCATACCGCTTTCGTTCCTGTCTTAGTTCTCTAAACAACTTTTCGTTATAACCATTAAGAGAGTGCTACATGTTAATAAACACTCGGAAATAATTGTTTAATAATCCACTGTTTCCTAATATCTGCTAAGTGCAGTTTCGGTTGTCGGTTTCAGCATTTTAAAACGGTGAATGAGAAATGTACGTAACCTGTGAAGACCTGTATTTAAGTTAAAGTTAGATACTAGCTCCTAGTGTAAAGAGACCAAAATATGTAACGCATGAGCAGTTGTTTGGCGGTGTTTATTGTTTTTAATTAACGCTTGTTTATTAATTTTAATTAATGCTTAATTTGCATATCTATGCCTTGAACCTCCAACGGCGTGTTTGGGTTCATTATTGAGACCTTAAAGCATCTTTAAATTGTCAAACAAATCAGATTTAGATATCTGTTTTCAGTATCATACATATAGAATTTGCTGCAGTACTGTTCAGACTGCTTGGGGCAAAACAAAGTAGTGTATGTAAGCATCTTCTTACCCACCACCTGTTGATACCAGCACCTGTTTCACCCAGCCTCCCTGCTTTTTTATGTTAAGGTCAGATATCTTAACACAGCTAAGCCAAACAATCATTATTGCATATCCGCTGTAGTATATAAAAAAAAAATCTGCTGTGATTTTTGGATACTTGAAAGAATGTAAACCTTAAAGATCCCAGTAATTGTGCCATTTTTGTGCAGAATAGGTAAATGAATATGACTTATGCATGAATTATAAATTGTGCACGTGGAGTGATTTTAAACGCAGATACAGTACAGCTTTGCCTTGTGTATCTAGTGTAGCAAAATCTATTGTCGCAAAAGACAATACAGCTACTGTTTGACTTTGGGCCTTATCTTGACCATGGGATCAAGGTGAGAAGTCTCTGAATATACAAGAAAATGTCACCCTATAGACCTATAGGCATATTCAATGTATAAAACAAAATGTGAACAAGGAAGCATGATTACCACTGTTGTTTTCACAGGTTTGAGAACCGCTGTGGGCAAGGCAAATATGATAAAGCTAAAAATGAGTCAGAGTGCAATCAATATGATAGTCAGAAGAAAAATGTCACACCAGATGTAATCATCAGTTTTACAGTGATATGAGAAAGCAAGCAAGTTATGTGGTTATGTCAGTGGTTTGGGGCTGGTTAAGTGTTTGAGCTGAGATGTTGATGAAGAATACTCACCGGACTGGTTTGCTCACATTCCAGATGAAGGACAACAGTAATAACAAACACACGCAGTCACCATTACAACTTTACGGAGAAATCGTCCGACAGTATTTAAAACGATAACAATTCTGTTTGAGTCTTTAATTGTTTGTTTTTTGGTTAAATTAAAAGTAGTTGACTTTTTTTGACCTGAGCAATTCTTTTGTCCTCTTTTCAGGCATATTAATCAATAGAATATGCTTTTTGTAGTTGGACAAATGTTTTCTCCTATATGAGTTCATAAAAGTCAGTTTGGTAACACTCATATTCTGTTCAGTAAGTCTGAGTAACTGATCTTGAGATCTTTAGATTCCAGATGTTGTTGTTCACCCAGTTTCTTCCTGTAGTCTCTTCTGACATATTTCCCATGGTTGCTTATGTTTCTGTGGTGACACCTCTGCTTGCTAGCACTCGATATGTGTCTTGGGGTTAGTGAGAGAGAGGGGAATTGGTGGAAATAAAAGGATAGAATCACAAAGACTGCATGTTAATATCTGTAGTAATTTCTAGGTAAAATAGCTTGTTGTTTTTTTGCTGCTTGCTTTATTTATGTAACTATTAGTTTTATTTTTTGTGGCACACTAATATAAAGTATTTAAATATTTCATTAAACTAGTCCAATTTTATGCCCAAATCCTAGTCTAATATGTAAACAATTAAATTCTTGTGGTATAAAAAAGGCTGTTGTGCAAAATGTTATGTGCTTTTAACAACTTAAAAAAACATGATCTGTTATTTTTAATTGCAAAACATTTTTACTGTCCCATGTTGCTACTTTTGTCATGCAACAAGTGTATTTTAGAAAATTTCGTGAGAAATGAGAAGTGAGTGAGTTCACTAACCGCAATGCTAAATATTTTAGGCCTCCTTTGTTGAAGGCATATGGCTACTGTGTTTTTGTCTGTTATCATGACAGTAATGTATAGCGTACCGTCCTGCTGGTAAGGGTGAAGGTCCGAGTGAATTAAGTTCTCAATAAAGGAACAAGGCTGTCAAGGAACAATCCCAGTCATCATTTAGTGACCCTCATGAAACAATTATTATTTTAAATTTTTAAATAGCTGTTGTCAAGAAATTAACATCATCTCACATATATATATATATATATATATAATTATTTTTTTAAATCTACTGTACCAGTTATATATCATCCATTACTATGGGTAACTATATATATTTTTTTTCATATTCAGCAATCAAAGTGAACTGCCAGGGCTTCTGTGGAGTGACCAGCAAATCAAATGACACAGATTGGACAGAGGAGGAGCAGTACTTCAGCAGCTCGGTCTCAATAGCAGATAAAGGTAAAAATTTTATGGTCTCGCTCACACATTAAACGATGGGATGGTTGTTTAGATCACTTACAGTTTCTCTCTGTCTGTTTTCCAGGCACTCTGAAAGATGGAGAGCACACGTTTCCCTTTAAGTTTCTCTTACCAGGTGAGGTACACTTCTGTGAGCTTACCTGTTGCTCTGCATTCCTCCAAGACCTGTCAGAGATTAACCACTGTTTACATTTATCCATGGCAACAGAACAACATTAATATATATATATATATATATATATATATATAACCAAATACAACCTATGTGAGTCACCCAGTTTTAGAGTATAGAATATAAAAGTTATATTCTACTTTCAAATTAATTTAGTTTTATAAAAATAAAGAAATAGTAGAAAATGCTTATTGTAAAATATTGTTGCCTATTGTTTTCTATTTCTTGCATAATTAAAAATGAAATAGATTCTGTGATGACAAAGCTGAATCAGCATCATTACTCAGTTTTCTGTGTAACGTGATCCTTCAGAAAGCATTTTAATCATTTGGCGCTCAAGAAACATTAAACTGTAAAGTGAAAGAGAATTGTTTGTAAGCACATTTTTTTTGGGTGGGCCTGAATTCCTGTCTCTGATGCCCTGAGTGTCGCCCGTCCATTAACACGATAATTACTAAAGGGATATCAGTGGTTTTGCGAGTTACTGTTACAGTTTACACAGTTTGCTAGCTAGCTATACCAAATGCATAGAAACACAAATGGCAGTCTAAAGCCAATTAAGCTGCTAGAGTAAACACCTATTCAGGTTGTGGCAGTATTTGACTGTTGAAAGAGGCGGCAGCTTTCCCGCGAGCTGGCATGATTTCAGCGCCACCAGAAGGGAATAATGAGAGCAGAGAATACTGTTATTTTTTTTTTAAATACTGTTAAGATTTTGGTTGGCTGGATGGTTAATAACACATTTTCTGAAGACATTTAATATTGCTTTACATGAGCTTTGTGCTACTTATATTTGTTATATGTATTTTTTCAGGATTCTTTGATGAACACAAAGTTTAATAGAACACTATTTAAGTTAGGTAGGATTTTATGTAGCATTATATATATATATATATATATAACATTCTAAGTGAAAAAACGTTTGAAGTGTTCTGTATTCTGTTACCGTCAGTTAGTTTTCATACAACTAGAGGGTAAATTGGATTCCTTCGTTTTTGTTCGTTTTTTTTCACTCTTTTCACAATGTGAAGCTAAGACACACGCTAGCACATCTAGGCTACCGCTGCTCTTATTGTCTGGAGCTGCTCAGCTGCTATTTGAAACCTTCTTCTGCTGTTCCTCTATTATCTGAGACTCCCCAGCTCCCTCCTAGCAGAACAATGCCACTCTCAGAGAATTGTGCTTCTCGTGCTGCACCGTTGGCTTTTGTGGTTTTCACCCTTTCGCTAAAAACATTAATGCTTATTGGATAATGCACCCTTTTAAACCTTTCGGTTAAATTTTTTTTCAATGCAAACGTCCAAACTTTGCTTATGAGAAGTAAGCAAATTATTAGCCTCATCCTCATTTTTAATTTTTTTGTATATTCATGTATCTGCACCTGCAGAGCAGACTCACAAACCTCTTTAATCCTCTCTTTTGTAGCTGCTGCACCTACATCGTTTGAAGGACCTTACGGAAGGATTATATACAGAGTTCGGGCTTTCATCGACACACCTCGTTTTGCAAAAGACTACAAGATAGAGAAGCTCTTCTCTATGAATAATACAGTCAACTTGAATGAAATACCCGGTATTCAGGTAAATATGCTACACAGACCTCCATTATCTAAACTGGCAAATAAAAAGAACTGAAGTATCTTTAATTCTAAAATTAAAATGAAGTCTTCTTCTGAGATCTGTGCTGTCAATGATTTACATTACTGAGTGCTTAATTATTTGCTTTTTGCAGGAACTTAGCTCTTCTTCTGTAACCAAGAGTTTCTCATACATGCTTGTGAAAAATGGGACAGTGGTGCTGAAAGCAAAGAGTGACATGAGAGGATATATCGCTGGACAGATCATTAAAGTGTTCGCTGAGATTGAAAACAAATCTGACAAGTCAACAGGCCACGTGGTTGCCAGTTTAATGCAGGTAAGACATTTAAACAATTGAGTATAGTATGTGAAAATGTATAATAGGACAGTAAGAATGTTTTAAGGATCAAAAGTGACTTTCTAATTAAAATAATGTGCTTTAGAATACTCTATAGATGAAAAAATTCTGAATATTAGGCAGCACAACACTGGAAAAAACAAAAAAAAACAAAAACACTTTTCTTGAGCAACTTCTGAATGATAATGTGATAATGAATACTGGAGTAATGTGATGAAAATTCATATTGGTGATTAAGGGAATAAATTACATTTTAAAATATGTTGAAATAAAAAAGCAGCTACTTTTAAATTCTAAGAATATTCTAGGCATTTATTGTTTTAATGTATTTTTGATCAAATAAGTGCAGCCTTAATGAGTTCAAGTTTCAATCTTTCTGACCCTCGAAGAGAAGTACATATTAAGATTTTTTTGTTGATGGATGTGTCTATATTGTTAGTTGTGATTGAACATGCTTTGTTAAGATACTCACTGTTGCTCATTTTAGAAAGTTACATATAATACCAAGAAGCCGACATATGACTTGCGGACAATAGCAGAGGTAGAAGGACCTGGAGTTAAAGGTGGACAAAAAACTGAATGGAAAGAGAAGATAATTGTACCTTCTCTTCCTCTGTCCACCTTAACTGATGGAAACCTCATCCAAATCTGCTACTACATTCAGGTGAGTATTTAAATTAATTTGTTGGTACACTTTTATTCAAAGTCACTTTTCCTTTCTTTGAGTATTTTTTTAAATGAGTGTTTAATAATATCTGGCTGTATGTCATCACTGTATATCAGAGAGGTGCATTTTATCAGAGGTTCATGCAAATTGCATTTGGTATTTCCTTCTTCCTACCTCTCATTGAAACTCATCGGCGTGTGTGTCTCTGCTTTTCCAGGTCTATTTGAAATACCCAGAGGTATCATTAACTCTACCCATTTACATCGGATGCACTGCAGTGGATCCAACTCGGCCTTCCTCCTCCCGGGCGGTTCCACCCATGCCAGCCCCACGTAATAACCCCACCCCCACCCTTACCCCTGCCTCTTCTCCTGCTGCTGCTGCTGCTGTTGGTGCTCCCACCGAATCTGCCCCACCCAGCCTACCACCACGTACACCTCCAAAACCTGCACCCAAACCCAGGCCTCGTAGCACCTACGCGTCCCCCAGTGCGCCTCCCGCTGATCTGTACCCAGAACTGCCAGGTGTGGCTAACTACAACGGAGAACTGGCAAAGAGTCCACATGAGTCTGGTTCCCAGGCTCCTGTGTCTCCCAATGCATTCAGCTATGCTCCTGGACTCAGCTTCAGACAGAAACAGAGCTCCAACAGCCCATCAGCACCTTCCTTCAGTTCATCCACCGGCCCTCAGGAGAGGAATACAATGTCCTCTTCAGCCAGCTTGCCTCCAAACTATAGGAGTTCACCATATCCACATGGTATGACATAGCTATAAAAGAATTACGTAGCTCTGGGTGATATGGCTCATATCATTTAAAACCTATATTTGCCTGTCTGTCTTATTAGTGCTGTCAAATGATTAATCAAAATAAAAGTTTTTTTGTGTACTGTGTATATTTACAGTATTATGTATATATGAATACACACATGCATGTATATATTTAAGAAAAAGGTTTATTTATTTAATATATTTATATATACATATATTTTATATATACACCTAAATATTTTCAACATGTATTCTGTATGTGTGTCTTTATATATACATAATAAACATACACAGCACACACACACATATAAACATCTATAAATCAAGAATATGTTGTGTGTGTGTGTATGTGCGTGTGATTTAAATGTGAACTATAAAACCATAGAGCTTAATTATGTATTGTATGTCATATATTAGTATATATTTAAATAATACTTAAAATTAATTACTATCCT
>JAUCNO010000795.1:9138761-9157105 GCA_032353835.1 Enteromius viviparus | reverse complement strand
GCCAAGTGATTAGCACACCTGATTCTGATCATTTGAATGGGTGAGCGAAAACTTTTGGTAATATAGTGTATGTATATATGTATATATATATGTATGTATATATATGTATATATGTATATATATATGTATGTATATATATGTATATATGTGTATATATATATGTATGTATGTATATATATATATATATATATATATATATATATATATGTGTATATATATATATATGTATGTGTTTGTTTGTTTGTTTGTTTGAACTTTGTTAATTCTGTTACCTGGGGAAAAAAATATAACATGGTTTCAACAAAAACAATTAAGAACTATTCCTTAAGCTTATTAATCAGCATATTAGACTGATTAATTAAACGGATGAAAATTCTGCTTTCCTTCATAAAATTAAAATACATTTGAAAGTATATTAAAATTTAGAACAATCATTCAGTTCGCTATATTCTTGTTTTTCAGGTAAATTAAACTTAAGGGACTTCTTCCAAGAACATCAAAAACCACTAAAAGGGCAGCGTATGTAGCCTACATAAAGTACATTCAAATAAACTAAAAATATTTTACAGTAGTATTTACCAAGTATTTATTGGATATTATGTGCTAAAACAGTAAACTAATGCGCTCAAAAAACAACAACAACATCTGTTCAGTCATTACGTTACATCAATATTTGCAGTCGTAAACGCTTTGAATTTCACTGAAGCACAGTTTATTTTCAGCGAGGTATTGACTATGCTTCACATTACTTGAAGACACTTTTCACGTTTTCTTTAACCAAATCAATGACGCGCAATCATACAATCAACCTCAAATCCTTTAAAAACACAAATTACACGATGCTAGGAAGTTAATTGGCCGAGGAAGTAAGAGGTTACGTAATTTATGTAACGTTAGTCGAGCAAAACGTGAAAGTATCTTAAAGCTGGCTAATGTTAAACACACCGAACTTAATTCGCTCAAATCGAAAACTCCGTTTTAAAAAGCCCATTAGAAATTCCCAAGGGACCCCATGTCTCAAAAACGCAAATTTTCTTCCGGGTTAACGGACGACAAATTGCACAGCCCCATGTAAGGGTTAACGTAAACGTGAAAGAGACCGAGCACCCTCCGAAAGGCGTCAGTCACGAGATAACGTCCTGATTTTCTCCACCCGCCGGTTCCACCCTTTTCTAAATCAACGACGTGTTTACAGTTGTGGCGAGTGCAGACGAACCGATCCCTCCCAGATGTGCCCAATTCTTCTCAACTTGCTTTAAAGTGCCCTTCCAAGCGGTTTGAGGGGATGTTAAATTCACTGCTGGGGTCTAGAAGGGTACATGCTGTATTTTCCCCTCTTGCCCCAGTGCCATGGATACTGTAGCGGTACAGGTGGAGCCACTGACAGGCTGCTTCACAGTCACGTGATCTGATTTAGAAGAAGCAGCGGCTGCAGAAATTGGTTAAAATTTCATCGCCAGGCTACGGTCTAGTGGAAAAAGGCTGTTCATATCCTATGCGCGTTCTCATTTCAAAGATATAAACGCTAAGGCGACGGACCGCTCGCGTTATCATCTGTTAGAGCGAACAGCGCGCATGAAGAAATCATTGAAGCATCTGCAACAGCGCAGGGGAGCGGGATCATACAATCTGTGGGCTAGACTCCATTCAGTCGCAACACAGTTTGTACAGGCACCTTCGCAGGCTGGACTTAATTCATGACATGGCTTATTATCCAAACCCTTCGAGTGAGGCGTGAAAATGGTCCTTGCTGGATATGAGCGCTCGCTTTTTGGTGGATTGTGTAACGTGGAGCGATAAACTTTAACGTGCGTTCGGTTCGTAACAGAGATGCGTTTAGATGCGCTCTGAATGGCTGGAATACTTTAGGCAACTCTGTGCTTATGTGGCGGCTGAACGAGGTCTTTTGGATGCCAGACCTGTACAGATGAGAAGAACTCGTGGCTGGGACTACATCGCGCGTTGTGATGCTTCTTCTTTACTCTCTGTCTGATGTGAATTTGGATTTCTATAGTCAAATCTGCTCGTTTCTAGAATGGCTCGCTTCGAAGACGATCTCCCGACCCGGTATGGAGGCGGTGGCTCTCCAGCGGGTCCAGGCAGAGGGGCCAGCCGGCAGCCAGGCCCCCCGGGCGTACAGAGGATGTATAAGCAAACAATGGCCCAAAGAGCCCGGACAATGGCCATATACAACCCCATACCGGTCAAACAGAACTGTCTCACCGTCAACCGATCCCTGTTCATCTTCAGCGAAGATAATATCATTCGGAAATATGCAAAGAAAATAACAGAGTGGCCATATCCTTTATATAAATCACAGGCACTTGTAAGAGGGCAAAATGTGCCAGTTTGGAATTTGCAATAATTCTGGTTCACCCATCAGCCGTAGTCAAAACAGAAGTTAAGGTCGCAAAAGTTTTGGCGGAAATAGAGTCATATTTTTATTCACCACAGTAAGCAGTTGTGTTAATGTCGTGTCTGTTAGAGTCACTCTTATTGGCTTTAAATGACATGCAGCATGCAGGGTGTTGTCTCGCTGATGGAGCAAACATTATTACACGAGGGGTCGGACCTACTGGTTTCCTCTCACGAAATGCCTTTGGAAAAAGGCTCACAGTGGCTTTGAGTATATTTGTGATTGGCATGCAAACTCCAATTATTAATTGTTTATATATAATGCAAGTCTCGTGATGTAAAATTCCATTTAGAGTTTTTATGGTTTTTGTCCCTTTCACATCCAGTCACTGCGGTATTGATTCTTTTCAGTCAGGAAACGAGCCTCTCTGTCGCTCATGGCAACCAAAACAGCTCTTGCATTAGGCTGCCTAAATTGCTGTGCAGTCTCCGGAGACTTGCCCCTGGGAATACCAGTCATAAAGTAACTGAGATATATCTGCTAAGTCTTTACGTTATAATATTATAGCATTCGCAGCTTAAATAGGATGCAGTCTGAAAGCAATAAAGGTGATTTAAAGCGGAACAGGTTAGTGTTTTAAAGTTATGGGCGCGTTACTATCATTCCTGAATCCCAACCGGTGGTCCTCAAATCTGAATGGTCTCGAATTTGAATGATTTTGCGAATTGAGTATTTCCCTTTAATTGAAAAAGTTTTAAGGGGATGTTTTAGTCGCTCTCCAAGGTGCTGAAACACCTACGCCTTTAAAACGAGTCCAGGGAAATGCGGAAGTGACCGAGGCCTATTGAGCGCCTGAATGTAAAAGTATCACAAGAGAATAAACATTAGAGTTTTAATATTGATTAATTAACATTTAATGAACAAACAAGGCAGCGTTTGACAATTTGTTTGTCTGGTAAAAATAATAAAGGGAAATTCACATTTAGTATCCAACTTATCTGTATTATTTAAATGAAAAGGCCAACATTGACTATCAAAAGAAAAAGTTTAATGTCATCATTTCTGTTTGTAGTCATAGTCACAAACAATTAAACAATGAGCTGTTTTATAAAATAAACGATTGCTAATCACTTATAACATGAGGTTTGAAGGAAAATAAATGTGTTTGAGAGTAAAACACATTTAATGAGAACTAGATTTGTACTCAAACATATGAATGCCTCTGAACATGTTGAAGATGAATTATATAGTCTGTAATGCTTTCTTGATACCAAAAAGACCCAAACTTCTTTTTTTGTAGCCTGTTTCGTCCCAGGTATTCAAGAACAGGTTTAATTGCAAACAAGGGAATATAAATAATTAAATTCTCCATTTATCGAGGTTCTTCTTGTGTTCAGACTACAATAAGCCTACTAGTCTGACGCAAATGTGTTTAGAGGAGTGCCACGGGAAATAATTATCCTCCTCCCCACTAACCAGCAGCTCTGTGAGAAATGACGCAGTTCACACAGCTCCTGACGGAGCCATAAGGTACCTGAGGTGAAGTGAGAGAAATTTCCTCAGTAGTTCTCATGGAAAACTGATAGTGGGGTTGCAGTAGGCTGCATTTAAAATATTTAAATCTGGGTGGCTCATTAACAAGAATTACTGATAAAAATCTCACTTTTCGTTTCAGCGAACCAGTCAGTCAAAAGCTGTGTGAACTGCATCATAGATACAGCTTGAATTGTATGTCTCTAAATGTTAGTCATTTGTTCTTTATACTGTTCTTCAGAGATTTCTGCACTAGTTTCCAAAATTGTTGATTATCATAATATTGTGATGAATTCATTCCAACTGTATCCCTTGGACTCTTTCCTTAACACCATCACTCCATTTGAGTACATGATTCTCGCCACGATTATAGCAAACTGCATTGTACTGGGCTTAGAGCAGCATTTACCAGCTTCAGACAAGACACCCATGTCAAAGCGACTGGTAAGTTGAACTTTCCCTCACTGAACAGCATTTGTCAAATTTTTGTTGTTTTGTAAGTCTTTTTAAACAGCATTTATGACTGTACATCAACAGTTTGCAAAGCCCACATTTGCTTTATTCATTGCAGACGCTTGGATCCTTTGTGGGTTGTTGTCAGTCATTAACAGTGGATCTCTTAAATGCCCTTCTATATTGATTCACAGATTTTTGTTGAGGCTTGACATTTGACTGACATTTCTGCATGTTGTATGTTATAAAATACAATAATAAATGTAAAGCTGCAGTCCAAAACAATTTTTTGGTTAAAAATTATCCAAAATTAATATTTAAGAATATACATAACAAGCTAGTGTTCAAAAGGATCGGTTTACTTTAGCCCAATTCACAACGGTTTGCTTATAATAATGTTTTTAAGTGGTACGGGTATGTTTTCGTGGGAAACACGAGCTGCGTCATTATGTCTTAAAACATAAAGAAGCTATCCCGGCAAGTATACAGTAGGTTAGTGCCTCATTGGCCAAAAGATGGATCCTGCAGGTGGTGCATCGTTTAATTATAGCCTATTCTCTTAGCAGCTGAAATAATTAAATGTAAAAAAACATTAAGCATTAACATAAAGGATTATATGAAACGTTATTTTGTTATTATGTTATTTTCCAGTTTTAAATGTGCTTCTGATTACAGATAGCCTGGGATTACACATGAATTTTTTTTAAAGACAACAATTTCGAAGGGAAGCATAGTTTGCTTTTTGGATTAAATCTACTTTCTAATACTCACTATACGCAATGCTGATGTTGTTAACATTAATAATTTGAGAATAAAGTATAACAATAATAATAATTTGCACAGTTTGATGTGATATGAGCTAACCAATCGTTAGATTTTCACAATCTTATTAGGTAATATATTCCAAGACAGTCTAGAATCTGTGACACAAATTCTCCTCAAAACATTAGATTCATCCGTGCCGGAGCACAACCTCATGCATGGAATATCATTTTGCAAGTAACTGCAATTCCAAAACAGGCAAACCCTACTTCTGTCCCTTAAAACGTAACATTCTGTTATTCTGTAATAAGAAACGAGAGCCGTTGCATATGAAGTAATATTTTAAAACTTTGTTGCATGCCATTTGATTTGTCTTGTTTTATTTACTTTGACTGTGTGCTTCATTTATGTACTGCAGTTTTTTAGAAGATGCTCTAGTATTAGTGTTTGCTTTACATATTCATATTGAGAAATAATAGTTTTTATAGTAAAGCACTCCCCATTCTCCATCTTTAATTCACTTTATTGTGCTGCTACTGTGTCTTATAGAAGAAAACAAGTTTAATGAAAGTTGTCAAATATTCAGTGTGCTTGTTGCTGACAGATTGATGTTTTTATTGTAAACTTGCTTTTTGAGTCTTCTTTTGTATGAATAACCTCTCATACCTCTCCTCGTGCGTAACAGGATGACACTGAACCCTACTTCATCGGAATATTTTGCTTCGAGGCCGGGATCAAGATCATCGCTCTAGGCTTTGCTTTTCATAAAGGCTCCTACCTCCGCAATGGGTGGAATGTTATGGACTTTGTTGTTGTTTTGACAGGGTAAGTTCAAATATTCTTCAGACTGTTACTGGTTGCTGTGAGATCTGAATGTAAATGTAAAACTTGAAACCAGAGGAAAGCATAATAGATAAAACATTTGGCCATGGTCTATCACAAGAAAAAGAAAATGGCCAATTGTTCTGTCGTTTTCATGCTATTTTTGACAAAAACCTCAGTGGAACTGAGTTAAGAGGCAAATTGGCCTGCTTGACCCGGGCACAGGCAGTGTAGCCGAGGTCCTGTACATAGATAAATGATGTTTGTGGATCTTGCCTGCAGTCAGAATAGGGGTCTGGATGCGGGGGACATGGCTTGCGCTCCAGCATGACTGGCTGGTACTTTGGAGGTGTAATGGGGTGGAGAGGAAGCGACTTCATCTCCAGCAAGGCGCGCAGAGGGGACATTATGATCCTTATTTAAAGCATTATATAGTCTGGTGTAGATGATTGTTTCTGTCAGCATTGTGTTTGACCTCAAATATCGCTGTATTACCTTTGGTTGTTTTTGCCGAAATGGAGGCAAACATTCAATACCAGGATTGAGCTTTGCTTGTTTAGATGGTCCTGCTACTGTGCAACTTACAGATGGTTGTTACATTGCAGTTGTATTTATTGTATTGCATTGCCATTTCCTATATTTGTGATTGTAAAAGTCATTGCAAGATATTTTCTTATACAGGATAGTGCAGTGCTATTTTCATCAAGCATATTTTTAGTTACACAATTATTAAGCAACATTCTGAAGTAGAAAAGCGGAAATAGTGTTTTCTTGTAAAACACACAATAATCAATATATTTATTTACATTTTTTATTATAATTAACTGAAATTGGAGCTTAATTTCAGAAAATAAACATTAACTGAAATAAAATAAACTTAAAATAAAGAAAAAACAAACAAAATAAGTTAGCAAAAAAATTTAAATAAATATAAAAAGTATTTAAAAAAGGCTTTTTCTAAAAATCCAAAATAAAAGGGTACAGTGTACTGTGTTATTATGAAGGAATTTTCTATATTGAATTTTTACAGGGGTTTTTTATTTAGAATTTTGCACTGATGGACAATTATCAGTGCATTTAGCTTTAACATTATCTCAGTGGACAATAACCAGCAGACTCAGTTGATATAGAAAGAGTTTATGTAATTTACAATGGACAGCAAGTGAGACAACATGACTGGCTCCACTGGTTGCCAGGCCCCAGGGATGTATGCCCATCCCACGGGACTGTGCCATGACGGGCATGGAGTTACGGTGGAGCTGGTCCCTGTATGGTTACTGGCACCACTAGGGAGTGTCCTGCCTTTCTCTGCCTAATGGCAGGGAGATTTATTTTGTCCATCCACAGAGGCTTACGTCAGCCCATCACCTCACTGCAATAAACAGATTTAGTGGAAGCAGTTCTGTTCCTGCAGCGGAAAAGGCTGTGCAGAAAGCCGGAGGATATAGAGCTGTCTATTTGCCTCTAGACATCTGAGGCAGCCAGTGGAGTTTATTTATAACAGACATAAAGAAGTCACATTATAACAGTGGGTCTCTTAAATTAGATATTAAGGTCTCTTTATAAATAATTTGTATCTAAATGCATCTTTGCTATATATATATATTAAATACTTTTATTACAATTTATTGTATTTGTATAATATAATTTACTTGTAACTTAATGTTTACTCTTTCTTTAGTATTTTATTGAGGAAGTTTTTATTCTGTCACCTTCAGTGCAAACTGTTCCATCATTTAAATCATAAAATCGCTGACAGGAAACAGATTTGCTTCATTAAAAGATGGCAGGATGTGATATGATAATCATATTCTAAAAGGGTGCGAAGACGGTATAATCAGTCTTGGTCAAGACTTATTGATTCATGTTTCAACCCCAGACTACTGTTCGATTATCAGAGTGTAAATCACATATGCAAAGGCTTTTGAATACTTTTGACCAATGTAATGCAGGTAATGCAGACATTTCACAAACACAAGCTAATTGGCTGATAAAATGTAGCATTTGTTGGGAATTAGCTCAAAAGATATAGTTTTGCTTGCTTTGTCACTTCTGGTTAGAATTTATTATCACTCTATTAAACCGCAAACTAGACTGCTTTCATGCTTGTGTTTACATTCTTTCTTTTGTTACGTTCAGTATTGTTCCACACAAAATAACAGGTTTGTCGGTATGTTTTATATTATAGATATATTAAAAGTTATATAATAATAGAATAGGTATCCCCTTCTTTATCCCGTCTCATAGCTCTAATGTGCCTCCAATAAGATCTTTGGACTTGCTAATAAGAGAATATATCTGACTCTCTGGGTTCACATCTCGATCAATACGGTATTGAACCAAACAGTAAGGGAATGGCTTTGCTACACCACTTTTCTTTATGGCTGTGTGTTAAAGCAGTGCGCTCCTTCTTTCCCTCTCTCCTCGCTCCAGCCAGTTTTAGCGGGTGAGGGGTGTGGTGATGGCCAGGGATCATGCTGCGATGAACCGAATGGCCGCTGGGGTTCCCTGCTCAGACCAATCGCTCTTAATGAGCTGCATGGGTTCCCTGGAGGACGATTATATTTGCAGACTTGTGTTTCTCTGGGCCCCCATAGACAAGGGTCCTGAGGAGGGCTTTGGATATTATGTTAAGGAAATGTAGCAAGACTGTGATGAGCTTATGTTAATAGACGTTACGTGGTGTGAGGCGTGGTAGCTGAGAATTTTTAGCGATACAAATCTAGCTTGAGATGTATGATGCATGAAGTGCGTCCAACAATGCATTACAAGAAAGCAGACACTTTTTTTATGATCTTATAAATCTGTTTCCAAGAACACTGATATTTTTGCCTTTTTTTGTTGGCAGTTGGCAGTTTAACAGATTCTTACCCAATTTTTAAGAGGGCCTGAATTTGAGGTTTGTTGTTACTGTCAACTAGGCTTTTATTAAGCCATATTAAAAAATGATATTATATTATATGATTAAAAAATATGCCTTGGCCGCTGTCTAAGAATCATTTAAGAGTGGTATAAGACAACAATAAATGGCAAACCAAAATGAAACAAGTGATTTTCACACTGGATTTAAGGATGGACAATACATTTCTGAGGGTTCGTATGAAACTAGTGTTAGTTTAAGACCTATGGTTTAGAATCGCATGCTTTTCATGAAATATACGTATGACATTATATTTCACTCCTCCATCTGTTGAGGGCTGTGTAGGTGGTATGGAATATCCTGCTGCTTCAAGAAGCAAACTCAAGTTTTAAACACCATCTGTCCAGAGCCTTAGCTTTTGCTTTGTCCTGTTTGATTGCTGCAGTCTGTGGAGTAAGTGATTTATCTTCCTTTAAAAAATGCTAATATTCCTATTACATGGGCTGTCTTTCTTCTTCAAGTTGGATCAAGTTCCTAGGTCCCTTTGTGTCCAACTGTATGTGGGAAATATGTTGTATGTGTGTGTGTGTATATATATATATAGATTAATCTCATTCACTGCATTGAGTAGCAACCTACACTGTGTCTATTCAACCTTCCTGTTGAAGAAATAGATTTTGCAGTAGTTGCACCTCTTAAAGCAATATCCTGATTTCCCCTCTCTCCATTCTCTAGGAGTAGATTGGGTTTCTGAGTTTGCCACTGAGGACCTTTTCCTGTCAATACTAGTGTGTTCCTGTGGGTGACTAAAGTAATTTGCTTGAAGGGAGACAGTATTTTAGACATTCAGGGTGTCTCAGTCCTCCCTTGGTGCTGACATAAATGTGGCAATCTCATTAATTGATGAAGGCAGTTTGAAATGCTTGACAAGTTTTCAGGGTTTTAAAAACAAGGTGCTTTGTTGAGATTGATCTCTGAGTAGATTTTCTCTGCCGTTATGTACTGTATCATGTTGTGACCTTTTTGATGGCCTAGAGTGAGTTCTGTGCATATTTGAACACATAGACCAGGTCAAGAGGTGTGGGATCGAACAGTCATGAATTTTGCATCGTGCAAGTGGAGCATATTGAATCAGCTGTCTCACTGTTGCTATTCATCATTTGGCTTGTCATGATAATGATTTTTAGTAGTTTATTCCCATGCCAGTTCTCCTAACAGATTGCATTGTATTTAAAGTTCATGTATTGTGTAGTACATAATATTTAATATCAAACTTTAATATGAAAAAATAAATAGAAACTAGAATTGATTTTGGTCAATACCAAAAATTATGTCTGCTTTTGGACCAACCACTATGGAAGCCTATCGCCTACTAAAAATGAAACGGGTAACTGCATGTTTTTATCCCACAGTTGTGAGTTTTACATAATAAAAATGTTAAATTCTGACCTTTTTTTCCTCAGAATTCTGAGAAATTAAATGTGTGCAATTCTCACCTTTTTTCTCGTAATTCTTTGATATTCTTTTTTTATAATTGTAAGATAATTTTGACGTGACAGTTGTCAAGACCGACATATTCTCTGAATTGTGAGTTTGTCTTGCGTTTTTGAGTTTTTTTCATACGATTGCGAGTTGGGTAGCAAATCTACTAAAACTCTGATTCTGTTTTTTCTGCTTCCAGTGTTGTCCTGATTAGACCTATACCTACAGGTACTATCCCTTCAAGTACTTGCGAGAAGAGACAGAAGCCTCAGCTTATATGCATTCAGTCCTTTGCGAAATGAAATATCAATAAACACATCTTTACCCTTGTGATTCAGCAGCTGAAGTACAGTGTTTTGTTTGGAGGGGTTTGTAGAGGCTTATAGACGTGCTGTCGCTGCCTCCTGTTGAGGCACATCACTGAGACACAGTTGGGGCTTCAGTCTGACAAGCGTTAACATGTTATGAGTGAGAGCAGGGTGTTAGGTATGGAGGGAGGGGTTTAGATTAAATACCAACCAATTAGCAGAGCTCTTCCTCACTCGCTCCCTCTCGGTATCGTCTGTGCTGCTACTAGTGTCTCAAGCAGGTGTCCCTTTGTTATGTTCACAAATAACTTCTCAATCGCGAGAGCACAGGGAGTCTTTTCTCTTGTGGGAATGGCAAAGCATGGGTTTTGTTTACTCTGACAAAACCTGCTACTGAGGCACTTTCTTTAAAGAAACGATAATGGAAAAAATAGTTTTTCTGTTTATCAGAATTTATGCAGGGTTTTTTTAGAACATCTGAACCAGCATAAATCACTCTTTTGGTGCGGCTTTTATTGTGTTTTAGCTTTTCTTATATGTGACCCTGGACCAGAAAACCTTAAGTCGCTGGGGTATATTTGTAGTAATAGCCAAAAATACATTGTATGGGTTAAAATGTGTGTTGTTGTTTTTTTTTGGCCAAAATCCTTAGGATAGTATGTAAAAATCATGTTCTATGAAGATATTTAGTCAATTTCTTATTGTAAACATATTAAAATTTCATTTTTGATTAGTAATGTGCATTGATTAGATCTTCATGTGAGAACTTTAAAGTTGATTTTCTCAGCATTTCGATTTTTCTGTACCCTCAGATTCCAGATTTTCAAAAAGACGTATCTCGGTCAAATATTACCTTATCCATCCAAATCATACATCAATGGGAAGCTTATTTATTCAGCTTTCAGATCATGTATAAATCTCAATTTCGGGAATTTAACACTTACGACTGGTTTTGTTGTCCAGGGTCACATATTTGAATGATGTTTCTTTTAGATAACTGGCTTCTTGTTTCAAATGGAAATACAATTACCCCGAAGTGATTTCATCTTGAGCTGTTGTTGCAGGTAGGGCACTATTTAGTGTTAATGATGAATCGCCTGAAATTTATCTTTTGAGGCAAGGCCTTGTCCTTTTAAATCGCTAAGATAGCTGTGATAAGACATTTTATTCCCAGCAATATGTCAGAATCTACCCATAGAGATGTAAAGAGGCCAAGTCAGGTTAAATAACTCTGAGCCTCGAGACATACAGCCTGGGAATAATTATTTCTGTAGTCTCCTCTGTTTTCAGTTGTCCTCGGCTCACCTCACTGAGTCTGTTTGCTCTTGTGTAACATTGTGTGCTTGCATGTAAAATGAACCTCCGGACTCAATTTTTGACTGCTGCACTTATTCTGATAGCGCTCTGAAATCTGGTGGTTCGGGGGAGCAGTTGGAGAAATCAGCTGTCATTTAATCCTAAACAGTGAGAAGCGTCAAATATTTGAAAGCGGCTTTGTCTCGTAAAGAAACGCAAACAATATCTCAGAGCCTGTCCATTTAGGTCAGGCTTTTCAGTCTCTTTGAACGGGTTATAATTTGAGGTATATTTCATCACATTCTCTCCTCACATGGCTCTTTAATAGAGGGATCGTCTGTTTACACACAGGGATGTAGTAGCAGGACTACTGTTTGCATTGGGTATAGTCATTAGAGTAATATGACCTTTGTGATCCAGCTCTTCTCTATAGCGAAACAAACAAATACACTGATATAAAAATCAGTAAAGAGCTATAAATCATGTTCTCTTCAGTTTCAGGTTCAATGGCCTGGCTGTGAAAAAGTCTTTTTAAAGTAAGCAGGATCAGCAGTTGACTGTCTTTTGCCTTTTTTATTGGTCATTAGAATGTCTCTTACAAGCAGATAGCCATCATGAAAATGGAGTTACAATTTATTGCCTGCTCAGTATCTAATAAAACATTTACGCCAAAATGAGACTCACACGCAGGGCATCATATTTCAGTGTTACACCCTGTCCTAACCAGACGCATTGTGACAATCATTTAGGTTAGAGCTGCCTATTTAGTTAATTGGTGAAAAATATGAATTTTGTGAATCTATTTAGAATAGTGTTTCTGTCCCATGTGTTTAGGAGAACAAAATCAACACGTGCGGGGAAGCTGCTGCCGTACAGAAATGGTTGTAACCATGTTTCCTTATCTACTGTATGACCAAATCATTCAGTCACATGACTTGTTGAGTCGAGGCCAAAGTATACTTAGATTTTATGCGTAAATAAGGGACTGTTGTCTTCAGTGTCACATGATCCTTCAGAAATCATTCTAATTCTGATTTGGTGCTCAAGACACATATTTAAGCATAAATGTTGATAAAAAAGTTGTGCTGCTTAATGTATTGTTAAAACCATACTAGTTCTCAGTATTCTTGAATAGAATGTTCGGCTGGGTAGATATTATAGTCGAAGTACAAAAATTGTAGTTAGTAATGTTATCCATTACATTACCAGGGTCGGGGGTAACGCAATACAAGTAATGCAAGTAATGAAATAATATTACTTTTTCCAAGTAACTAGTAAAGTAACGCATTACTTTTTAATTTTAGAAAAATATAACTTGAGTAACCTTTTCAAAAAATTACCGCCAGTTACTTTGTTTTCTTATTTATTGACTGACAAGTCTCCAGACCCCATGTTGGGAGAATCAGAAATACAGAGGCGGTGTGTGAATACCAATAGTTCTAGAACTAAATGTGAATGTGCATTCATTCATCTCACTCTCAAAAAACAGAGAATCGAACTCAAAAATTAATTATTCATCAAAATTAATGAACATAAACTCATAATTAAATAAATAAGTTAAATTATACCAGTGTATCTAATCCCGTTTTATTACCAATGTATTTTCTGCTGACCTTTGATGATCCAGTTCAACCATTAAGCAAAATAACTTTAAAAACTAACTATTGTGCTTCATTGTCTCTTTTTATTGCTGAAGAGTAATTCTCCTGTATTCTACTTTACAGATGTGAATTTATTTTTTCTTCAGCCTGAGGTTTATTTATGACACTTTTTGGTGTGATTTTACATTTGCTATAAATAGAACTTATATTAAAAACAAACTTCAAGCCCATATTTAAAAAGAAACGCAAAGGTAACATAATGCGTCACTTTCCATAGAAAGTAACTTAGTAATGTAATTAGTTACTTTTTTAGGGAGTAACGCAATATTGTAATGCATTACTTTTAAAAGTAACTTTCCCCAACACTGTACATTACACTTTTTAGATAATATAATCAGACTACTTTTTGATTAATTTTAGATTACTTTTAACTTGTTTATTGCATTGAATTAAATATAAATAGGATAATATTTTACTATATTGATATGAATCATTATGTCAGGGTTTCCCAAACTGGGGTTTGTGAGGGAACTGAAAAGCATTCTAAAAATGGCATCAGTCAAAGTAACACATACTAAAAAATGAAAAGTTTTGTTTACATGCATGACACATTTTAGAAAGGAAATTTAGAAAGATTACCAGGAATTAGTGAGAATCAGTAAATTATAGTAATTGTGTGAATGTATGTAATGAAGTAACCAATAAAAAATAGCTGTAGTCTGATTATGAGTATTTTAAAATGTAATTTAATCTAATTACAAGTACCTCATTTTTGTAATCTGATTACATAAACCAGATTACATGCAATCAGTTTCTACCGAGCTCTGCACAGCATTTATGTGAGACAGAAATCTTTTGTAACATCACATTCTTTTTGAATAAAAGTGCTATTTTTCTCTCTTTCTCTCTCTCCTTCTCTCAATTCATTTCTTTTCTATCCTATTAAAAAAGACCCTAAACTTTTAAACAGTAGCATATAAAGGCCGTTGCACGCTTCTGTTTTAATTTTTTTAAGACAGGCGAAAGTTTAGAAGGCAGTGTGTAAACGTGATTGACACAACATATTTAACCATATTTATTTTTTAACATGCAAAAATTTCGGACGAAAGTTTCAGACCCAGTGTGCAGTGGTCTTTAGGATGAAAACCCAGCTGGTGACTACAGTACCTGCTAAATTCAGATAACTCCAAATGTGTATGAAAGTCACAGTACACTTCTAGTATACATCATGAAGTATAGATGAGGCTTAGTCGCTCACCCCTGAAGACCCGCGGGGATGATGAGACAGCCAGTGAGGTCAGGCAGAGTTTTGTTATGAAATGCTATGACATTCGGACAGGTGTGCGAGGAAACCCTGCTGGGTGGAGTCTCTCCGCAGTCACAGCGTTTCGCCTTTCACCGCAAACCACAGCACCTCTGTTCGCTAAACACACCTATACACACACATCAAGCTGTGTAAATGTTGAAGACGGCGGATGCTGATGATGTGATCCCCGCGGATGCATTATTTAGCATGCCATGCGTGTCCAGCAGCCAGATGTCAGTGTTATTGCAGATCGCCAAGCAAACAAACAAATAAAAATAGCTTGTTGTGTGACACCCTGCTATTTAATTGGGTGGGTGATGAGGGCTGATGTTTGTCCCCTGATAGTGTCCCATAATACGCTCAGGATCTCTACTTTCCTCTGGGGTCCTCTTGCTTGCTTCTCTCTCATCCTTACATCACTCGCCCTTCTTTTGCCTTCTGGAATACTTGTCGTGTTCCCCCCCAGACCTCGCTTTCTTTCATCTTCCCTCATTGATTCACATTCACTCTTATCATCCATTTCTCGGAAGTCTCTGTTGCTTCTTTCTTTTGAATCACTCCATGGGCCTGCGTGCTCATACACGTCAGAGCCCAACAGTGGCTGTTAACAGGAAGTCGGGTTGACGAGAGGAAGCGGTGATGCTTTAATGCTATTAGCTGGCCGTGTTGAGAGAGAGACTCATTAGTCACTGTATATAAGAACTGACAGCGAGTGCAGTCTGCATCGATTACCTTATTTTGTTACTAGCATGTTTTCCCTAGACACCCATTTCTCTGGTTGACAGAAGGTATTGGGGGATTTGGTGATTTTTTTTTTTAAAGGCTTTTGGGGCCTTGTGTAATGTGTGTCTGGCAACTGGGATTCAACTGGGGAACCAAAATAAAGCGCAGTTGATTTAAATGACGTAAATATGAATAAGTGTTGTCTACCTGATTTCATTTATGTGTGTATAAATAGTATGCCGAATAAAAATGAAATAGTCCAAATTGTGTACATCAATACCATTAGTTTTCGTTGTTATTTGGCGTACTATTTACATGCATTTTAATGAGTATAATTAAAACATAATTATAATCTATATTATATAATTAGACATTTATATTAGTGTCTTGGATATGATTACATCCTTAAAGGGAAAGTTCACTAGAAAAATTTAAATCTTCTGAATTTTCTCACTTTTTTTTGGTGAACTATTCTATTATCAAAATAATGATAATAATAAATAATAATTCAAAGTAAACTATGTGTCCTCATGTTTTTTATTCTGAACTTGTATTTTAATACCTTGACAGGGTACTTTTTAATACTCATGTTGAAAACCATTTTTTGTTGTCATCCTCAGAATAGTCTTGTAAGCTTTGGTCACCTGCGTTTCAAAATCCTCTGATCAAATGATGTAGCTTCTCCATAGATCATCCAGTGACCATGAATAAGCGTTAAATGCTCAATCACGTCTCCCTAATGATAAGATGGCCTGAAGTCATGATTAGAGCAGTGTTGAGCTGAGTGGTGCTCGCAGAGAAAAGCTGTTATCCATAACAAGAGACACATGATGCGTTGTGTCTGGCACTCCTCGCATTATCTCCACATAAAGCATTGATCTGTGGTTATTGTCTAAAGAGCTTGAATGCACTCACATTACGCAGAACTCACAAATGATTGCCTATTAGTCGCTTGTTAGATTTTAGTGATTTTTATTTTAAGGGCTTTCATTTCGTACTTTTCAAAATAAGCTGACCGTGGCCTCTAAGTTAAATGCATTTTGGTCTGTATATTTTCGGAAATGACATGGAACCTTTCAAGGACACTGTTCACAGTTTTTTTTTCTTGATTATTTTTGCATTCACCATATTTAATATTCATCTGGCCTACTAAGCTACAGGAGCACTGAGCTCTTTGATCGATTCTTCTATTTGAAGTGCATGGCCACTGAGGTCCTGTGACCTATTTGCTTTGATAAGTTTTTAATATTTTATTTCCTGCTAATAGATGTTCTTTATCCTGGCTGACATTAGTAGGCATGAATCTATTTATCCATCAATCCATCTTTCGTTCTATCTATTATTAAGTAATTCTTAAATAAGATTAAATTTCGGACAAACTTGAATTACTTAATTTTAAATTAAATAATAGTTTTGGCTCTTGTTTGCTATACCTCACTTTAATTCCAATGCTGACATTGCCATGGTCATGGGTTTGATTCCCAGAGAATGCTTTAAGTGAATGAATTTAGGGGTTGGGTGATATATCAGTAGACACGATTAACCAGTAAAAACTTGTCAACCTGTAGAGATTTTGTAATATCATCAGTGAAAGACAACTCATTTTGCTACATGCATGTACGGTCTGAGAGACGATTTTTTAGTGGCACATATGTAAAGAAAGGGCTCATAAAGCACATTAGTATTGAAACTTATATTTGTGCTTTTTCTAGGCCTTGAACTGTTAAATACACACTTGTATGTGTCAAAATATCCTTTTTTGCAACAATCCTTGTAAATACACTAATTTAGGTATTAAGTGAAAGTAAACAGCCAACCCAGTCTCACGGGTTCTTCGTATATATTTTACAAGGTGGCTAATTCGTATGACCTCACTCGTACTAATTCATACGATTTTAACTAAATCGTACAAATTTTACAGGTTGCCAGTTTGTATAAATTAAGACCTACACCTAACCCTGCCCCTAAACCTACCCATCACTAGGGTTTAGACAAATCATACAAGTGAGGTCATACAAATTTGTACAAATTAGTACGAATTTGCCACCTCGTACGAATACGTACGAATTGGTCTTAAGACTTTGTTGAAACAGCTGAAAAAGAAAATCTGCACAAGTATGTTGGATCTGGGCAGCTCTTAAAGTGATAGCAGTTCCTGCTGTCTTCCATTCATGTTTTTTTAACCTAGTATTATTTTAAGTGTATTTATGCATTTAAAACTCTTTTATCCAAAACTAGGAACGCAAGCGAGTCTTTTTTTTTTTTTGAGTAATTACTGAAGAGATTTTTCAGGTGTAGTTTTAAAATTGTCAGGGATTCAGCATTCCGGATTTTGTATGATATTTATTAACAATAGTGACAAAAATTATAACATTTCACAAATGTTGATACCATAAAGACCTTATTTAAAGCAAAACAAAATAACTGTATTGTGATGCGTATCGTTAACATGAAATCAAAATACTAATTTTGTGATGTAAGATTTTGGTCATATAACCCACCCCTACCTTAAATGTATTGAAAAAGCATCTGCAAATTGCATAAATATAAATGTCATCCTACATATATGGGAATTTTGTCATGCTGCTCGACCAGGTTTGATAACTGGTGAGAACGGTAATTTAGTGTCCAAGAGTACATTTATATCATGAATTGTCAAATGGACTGTTTTTAAGGCCTTCTGCTTTATGTGATTTGTATGGCTTTCAGCAGTGTCTTGATATAGAGCTGTCTTAAACAAAACTTGTATCTCCATCTTTCGAGCATGAGATACACTATATTACCAAAAGTATTCGCTCACCTGCCTTTACTCATTCTATGAACTGAAGTGCCATCCCATTCC
>JAUCNO010000795.1:9125870-9138661 GCA_032353835.1 Enteromius viviparus | reverse complement strand
GCTTTCAGCAGTGTCTTGATATAGAGCTGTCTTAAACAAAACTTGTATCTCCATCTTTCGAGCATGAGATATGTACATTCAATGACAGAATGACAGTGAGAGCTCCCTCTTGTTCCAAATGTTCTTACCTTCTGTTTCCCTTTGTCCCCAGTTCCCAAAACTCATCTCTGTTTCTTTTTTGTTCCCTTTCTCTCGCTGTATCTGTCATAGTGTTCTAATGAGAGCTGTGGAGACCTTTGTCTCTATGGCGAAGAGATTGGCTGTCTCCGGTGTGTGTTTCCTTCTCGCTCAGAGGTTGGAAAAGCCCTTTACTCAGTTCAGCTTCTGAGACAACACTTATTTAGCATGGCCAATTAAAAAGATGTCTACTACTGTAGCACTAAAGCAGCTAGACATTGTGTTTGATTATAAAGCAGTAATTACATTAGTGTGTAAGGGACACACAGATGCTTTTGGGTATACAAACCTGTTCCAAACAATGTCGTCACTTGCACAAGCTTAGAAAGTGCAAGTTAAAATAAGTCTCCGTTTGTGATGGAGCATGGTTTCAGCATGGTTTACCAATTTCTGCCATACATGTTGCCTTCATGTCTCAGAGATTGGATGAGGAAAAGAAAAGAGCTGGGATGCTGCAGCTGTGCATTTGGTATTCGAATCTGCTCCGCTATGAGCCATGCTCTTCAATTACAGAGTAAGTGTGCCCCATGCCAGCTTAGAATAATAGAGCCCAAATGCATGCTTAATGAACTGTTTGGCCAACTGTTAAAATGCTAAATACATAGCTAGCATTTCTGTGTGCATGCCTGAGCTGAAAATTATCATTTAGCTCTGTGCTAGTAATAAATGTTATGTAGTGCGTTTGTCTTATTATGTAGGCCATTAGTCATATCTTAAGCTTTTTTATTTATTTTCTTGTGTCGAAAAAAATCCCCATTATGAAATCATTAACTTAGAATGAAGCTTAAAATAATAGTTTACAAAAAAATTTAATTCTGTCTTTATTTACTCATTCTCATATCATATTCAGATTATCAGATCCTTTTTTTTTTATCCTTCAAATTTTGACTATAAATTTAGTCCTTATGGCTGTAACTATGTATATGATTTTCTCCTGTGTCTTATTCATTAATAATATTTATTATTAATATTAGCATTAGTATTAAAAGTTGCAGTTTCATTTTTGTCAGGATAAATTAATGTAATATTATGTAGAAATAATGTGTGTTAGTTAGTTATAACTTAAACAAATGCAAAACCAATCAATTTAACTCAATAAAAAATAAGCTAAGGGAAATTATAGGCTTATATTAAATACAAAGAAAAGGTATAATCAGACTTGCTCCTTATTTCATTTAAATTTAATTAATTAGCATTTTACTGTTAGGCAAGGCAAGTTTATTTATATAGCAATTTCATACATTGATCAATTTCTGAATATTTTATATTGAAGTTTCCCCTACTTTTAAAAGATACGGCAGAGGTGTGAGAATTTTTATTTTTTCACACAACGAAGACCTAAATGCAAGTTTGACATTGTCTGTCGTACTTCCTTTTGCAAATATGACAAATCTTCATTTTTGTGTAAACTGTCCCTTTAAGAGTGCATAAGAATTCCTCTATATATTCAGTCACCAGCGCATAATGATTCCAGTGATCTCTTCCTTTTCTAATCTAATATGCCTCGCCAGGGAATTGATAGCTCTGCACAGCGGGTTCTGGAGGGTCATTACCGAGGGGTTATGGAATCCATTTACAGATGTGCCATATGTTTTTATTATTGTTGTGATGTTGAGAGGTCTGTTTGCATCTCCGACCACTGAAAATGAAAGAGCGCGGCAGAGAGATTTCACATTGTATAACACAGAGACATTCTGTGCTCAGATCAGCGACTGCATTCAACAAATGAAAAGTCTTTTTCTATTATTCCAATCATTTCATGGTGAATTTCCATCTTCATAAGCATTTCTATTGTTTTTCTGTGCCTCGTCCCCCTCAAATTACTTCATTATTTGTGTGAGAAAGCAATAATACATCCCAGCTACAGAGCTCAAAGGAAAAACAGATATATAAGTGTTTGTTCTGTACTGCTCTCAAAAATTGTCACAAAATTGAAAAATCTTCTCGCACCTCTATAGTGCATACCTAGATTCCATCTGTTTGCGCTGATTGTGGTGAGCTAGCAATGAGCTAATGCATTATTTATTCCTCTTGATGAAAGCCTGATGAATTATGAAGAACGCATGGTGCCAATTTTCTAAAATCATACAGTCAACTGCATTAGATTAATTGCAAAATATGCTTCTCTAGCATTTTTCTGGCTCACAGTGACGTTCTTTGTTAATCTGCGGTAACTGTTAGAAGTTGCAGAGTGTCACTCATCAATCCGACAGCGTTCAGGAAGTTCTGATAGATGTTTTTATCTCACCCTGGAGCTTTCTTCAGGTATCTTAGACCTCATTCTGTCAGATCACGCTTTGTCTGATTTTGCATCATTTGGCCCAAGCAAACAAAAATAAACTGCATCCCTGGCTTTTATTGACTGGAGTAATAACCTGCCAGTCAAAGATGAGCCTGGAATAATGAATGGCATCACAGCTGTGCTAAAGACAGGTTGACTTTGACCCCTCGTCTTTGCTAATTTGTGTATAAATGCTGTCTGTTATAGAAGCTGGAGGTGCTGCCTGGAATGATGTTGGCACAGTCAGCTAAGACAGAAGAAGCCAAGCTGCTGGCCTTAGATAATTTCCAGTTGTCCTGTTGGCATGAAGTCTGTTGGAAGAATCACGCCTTCATGGCTTGTTTTATTTCTGTACGGTTGAGTCTTCCTGCGCTGGGACATGAGCGCTGGAGTATAACTGCTGATCTCTTCAGCTCCATTAAGTAGCTAATCTCCCAGCAAGGGCTTGTGTGTGTTTTTTATGCCTGCTTGTGCAGCAGTTGCTAACTTAAGATGTTCATAAGTTTGCATGCGATAGCTGTGTAGAGCCAATAAATAATTCTGCCATCCAAAAGAAAAAACGTTTAAATCAATATTAAATACCAGAATTAGAAGATGGTTATCCATACTGAAATGCATCTGTTTTTTCTGTCAGTCAGTCACCCAACATTTCCCTGTTTTATGAAATTTTCTAAATTGTTGAGTTTCTTCATTTTTGGGGACTTGATTTCCCAATTTTATTACTTTTACCCATGTCCCAGATCAATGTCAATTTCAAGTAGACTTTTAAAACTCCGGTGAAGGAAATAAATTTATATTTAATCAAAATTACACTTCTTTTTTTTATTCGAAAGTAAAAAAAAAAACAACCTCACATTTGCTGTTTATTTTCAAAAATGAGTTACTACTGAGACAACAGTCTTATTATATAATATGTAATTTCTATCAAATTTTATTTCACAGAACAAAATTAAATTTTTTCTATGAAATATTCACAACATTTTGTAAACATGTCAGAATTTACATTGCATATATATTACTCTAATAAGACATTGCTGTCCACAGTCCTAAAGTGCCCACAGTTGATGAAACCTCCTTAAGTGTTCACCCAAAAGTGAAAATTCTCACCCTCATTTTGCTCAAAATCGGTACGACCTTCAGTCATCTTTGGATGATAAATTGATATATTTATTTTTTTATTTGAGATCTTTCTGACCCCGCATAGACACCAGTGCAACAAATACATTAAGAATAGTAAGGACATCTTTAAAATAGTTACATAAGTGGTTAAACTGTAATGTTATGAAGCCATAAAAAGACTTTTTGTGTGCAAAGAAAACTGAGTTTATTCAACTCTACTCTTCCCTGTCAGTCGAGAGTACCACAAACAATGTGCATCGTATATGGGGAACTATCCCTTTAAGAAATGTTTGGTGTAGGTCTTGTTTACCTTTGTATCTGTATGTACTGCGCACTGAAAGTCTCTTTCATTATACTCTTGTGAATGGGGACTGTGAGGCTCTATTATTCACGCAGTCTGTTTGTGTGGCTCTCTGTCTGCACAGTGTCTAATGTGGGGCAGAATGTCTGATCAAGTAAAATCCACCGAGGGAATGGAAATACAGCACAATAGTACTTAGTGCCATCTAGGTAATGTCCTTTGGCCTATAATTAGTGCAATATCTTGAACGGTGCCTGAAGGCAGAGTATGAAACTTTAATGGGTTTTGGACGCAGCTCTTATAATGATTTGACCTTGCTCATGATTGGAGCAACAAGGCTTGAATGACTTGAATGGTTTCTAGAGATTTCTTGCTGAAAATGAAAATAATTGATCTTTTTAAAACACAAAAGAGACAAATAGGGCAACATCAAGCAGTTCTTCTCTATTAGAGTGGCTTGGAGCAGATAATACAGTCATATTTCTGTATGCTCATGCTCATATGAGTTGTTTATTCTTAAAGTCAAGTCATTGGCTCACACATTAACAGAGTAAATGATTACAACTCATTCTCAGACACATTCACATTCATAAGCTCTTTTATCCTTATAAACTTGTGATCTACATTAGTACTATTTACACTGTTAAAAATTATGCATATGCATTATGCATATTTAAAAACCAATGCATTTTTATGTTAACATATTCAAATATAAATATATATTCATATACAGCTGTATATATTTTAATTTACATATATATTCAGATCAAACCTATTTTTTTAAATGCCATTGTGAATTTATAATTATAGTTATTATTCTATCGTTTTAAAATGATATATTCAGAATTTACATGTATATATTTCATTTTACAGCTATATATTTGGATTTGCAACAAACTTACTGTTTAAATTGAAATTATTAAAATTATAGATTATAGTGTATATTCTGATTTCTAACCTTGAAATAGCATTTTTATATTTAGTGTTTATAACTGTGCATGCATATTCAGGCTTTGTAATTTTATAGTCCGATATATGTATAAATGAATGAATAAATGTATAAGGTGTTTATATAGCGCTTTGTGTAGCATGCAGTGCTTTAGTTTAGCAGAGTATCATCTTACAAAGGACTGTGTTTGCCTGAGCATTGGATTTCCCTGGTGGATGACTAGAGCATCCTCTTGTCTCAGTGTTGTCACAGGTTGATCCGTTCTCTCAGGTTTGTTCAGTGCCTCAGTGACACAGCTAGTAAATCAACAGAACTGCAGTGAAAACATTGAGGAGAAATGACACTATGCCGTATATAAAAGCTAGCGTTTTTTAACTGCTGTGTTGTATCAGGCTGAGAGGAACAAGAAAAAAAGACACTTAAAGCTGGAGATGTGAGAGCAGAGATGCATCTTTTAGCTTTGATGTTCTGATGCATCTCTCGCTATGATGTGGGAGCTTTTTTTATTGCTCAATAGTTAGTACTTTGCTTAAGTTTCAATATCACTCACTTGTTTGGTAAATAAAAGTAGATGTTTTGTACAGTTTACCAGCTACTCTGTTTTACATGTCAATAGGGACCAAAAATAAAAGAACTTATTTGGTCGATACAGATTGTTCAGAATATTTAAAGTCCTCTGAACCTTAAATGTACGTAAATGTATACAAAAGTAAAGTTGCTATTTACAAAAATGCTATTGATTTGTGCATGTTTTATAACCCGTTTGAATATCATCAAATGTTCGTGATGATTAAGACATTAATAATTTTATTTACGACTTTTATAAACCTATTATTGCAAAAAAAAAATTCCCATCAAAGAAACTCGAAAATGTTTAACATGAATACATTTTAATTCTAACATTATTTCACAGTATTACTGTATTTTTACTGTGTTTTTTGATCAAGTTAATGTCATCACTGTAAACTTTGGAACGGTAGCTCAAATAAGGATGATGAAAGTGTTTTATTTTTGGCTGAACTTTTTCAATAAGCTTGTCTTGTCTTTTCTTATTTTCTTGCCCTGAGGAGACAACAAATGTAGAACAACTTGAACAGTGCAAATGAGGTTATAGAGTTTCTTTCTCTGAAGCCACTGACTGCAAGTATTAGTTATCACACCAGCGTCTTTCTGCTTCCTTTCTTCCTGTCCTCGAGCAAACATCCATCTGCCTTCAGCATCTTCCAGTCCCATTTAGTTAACTGTCACTGTGTCCCCATACCAGCTGCGAATCCAAGCTGTGCTTTGGGCCATAATTTGCTGGGCTGTCCCTTTCAGTGAGGCCAGGCTCTTCCGTGTGGTGTTTTTATACTAAAAATCACAGCAGAGCACACTTCTGTGGTAGATGAGCGAATGAAAGAGAACTGAGGATAAAGTGAACACTATTAATATATTAATGCATGCTGTCCTTGCCTCTCCCTTTCTGCGTGTGAAAGCCTGAGAAAGGAGAATGGTCAGAGTTCTCACTAGTCATAAGCGCTATGTGTGAGAGAAACAGACAGGAGGACTATGATTGTATGGCTAGAGATTGGAGAGGATTTTTTTTTTTTCGCCTTTCAGCTTAGATCTGCCATCAGGGAAAGCAGGTCAACATGGGGGGAAATAGATTTTAATGGTCTCCATGAAATATACATGTACAGTACACGAGTGATCCATCATGATGCTAAAGATGTTCATTTCTGTTGGTGTAACTGCTGAAATCTGTGGTGTCTAGTTCTCTTGGCCCTGTGGGTTATGGCTGATTTTATAGTAAATGTTCATTATAAATTTAATCAATTAAATGTTTTTAATTACATATTTTAAGCTAATTACAGTTCAAATGTTTAGGGTTTGTGAGTTTTATTTATTTATTTGATCAATAGTACTGTAAAAACAGAAATGTAGATTGAAATAACATATAATCTTACATTTCTAATTGTCATCAATATTGAATATAGTTATGCTGCTTAATATTTTTGCGAAAACAGTGTTGCATTTTATTCAAGAATCTTTGATGACAGAATTTATTTGAATGATTTTTTTTTAACGGTATAAATAGGGGTGTGGAATACTGACAAAAATTATATTCCAATATTTAACAATAACAAACAATAACAATGTGGGTGAGTGACATACCTGATAAGGTCAAAATAAATTGTTAAATAAACAATAAACAATTATACTATTATTGCAAATGATAAATATTGCACATCCCTAATTATAAATGTCACTTTTAGTCAGTTAAATACATCCTTGATGGATAAATTATTATTTTTTATTTTTTTAATATTACAAGCATTATTAGCAGTGCACATGTAACAAATAAATATGTTTTGTATGTGTAATATTTATAGTAAAAATGCTTTAAAGTACATTTAAATGTAATAAATACCTTTAGCTGTGAATATTAATAAGTGTAAATATTTTCTAGGTAATATTTTATGGAATATGCTCTGCCTTTAGTACTTTATTAATATAAATTCCAAAAATGGAGTAGTGTCACAGTATTAAAAAGCTTTGCTGCCTTGATTGTAAAACAATTAGTTTCATTTGATCGCAATGAAATCAAAAAATTTTGGGAGCCCAAAACCCATTGGATATGCTGTTAATTCCCATTATAACTGTATCATTGTGTGTTTTCTCAACAGGATTCTGACCATAGTGGGACAAGACTTTGATTTGCGGACACTCAGGGCAGTACGAGTCTTGCGGCCACTCAAACTGGTGTCTGGAATTCCAAGTAAGTCATACTACAAAATCTTTTTTAAACAGTTTACTAGTCTTTGCATTTCCCTTTCTAATTGTTTTACAGCTATTGCTGCTTAATACGTCCAGTACATGTATCTTCTCTGTATGTCATTAGGTCTCCAAGTGGTTCTGAAGTCCATTATGAAAGCAATGGTTCCTCTGCTTCAGATTGGCCTTCTGCTCTTTTTTGCTATACTCATGTTTGCCATCATTGGCCTAGACTTCTACATGGGCAAGTTTCACAAGACCTGCTTCAGAAACGATACTGGTATGTGAGCTTTAGCATGCTGATGGAGCTTGTGGTTTCAGTTTAATGTGTTTATAAGCACTCATATGCTCTTAAGTTGCTGTGAAGATTGCTGTAATGGTTTACGGCTGACAGTAATGTTGTTCTATAAGGGGAACAGGCAGCGGACTATCCATGTGGATCGGAATCAGGTCGGCAGTGTGAAGGTGACACAGTTTGTAGGGAATACTGGACCGGTCCAAACTTCGGCATTACAAACTTTGACAACATCCTGTTCTCTGTGCTCACCGTCTTTCAGTGCATCACTATGGAAGGTTGGGTGGACATCCTTTACAATGTGAGTATAACACTAACATCTTAACATCTGCATTGATAGAAGCGAAATTCGTTTTGACATTGTCATCACACCACCTTGCCATTTAAAACAATAATCACTTTTGCTTACTTAATTTGCTTGTGTAAAGCGGTTATATAACAGCTATCTCAGACATTGGTAACTGCTTACGAGGTTTGCTCCCTCTGGGATGTAGTCAACAGTAATGTCTTTTGTCATCTGTATTGTATTACAAAACTACAAAACAATTTACTTGCACTGTGGTGCAGTACATTAGGATTTTCATTTGCCGGTCCATAGAAGTCATGTGAGAAACTTACTTTTACTTTTGCAGTGTTTCACCACTTACTGGCTGTCTGTATCCTTGTAAAAATAATCCATTCCAACCAGGGATAATACAGTTAGATAATATAATTGAGTTTTTTTTAAAGACCTTTATTTTTGTAATTATTTTTTGGTGGAATTATGGATGCATGATTGTAAAAAAAAATTATCATTGGGGATGCATTATATTAATCAAAGGTTTAGTAAAGATACAAAGATTTCTGTTTTAAATATAGCCTATACTGTTATTTTCAGCTTTTTAAGATCAAGGAATCTTACATATCACCTGTTTTTACAATAATGTTTTTAACGATAATTATATGAAATGCTACTTGAGTAGCAAATTAGCATATTACACTAAAAAGGCTTGGGTAAAAAACAAACGCAACCTTAACCCAGCTGCTGGGTAACTATGGGACAGAACACACCATTCTTTAAAGCACAAAACGGTGTAAACGAGGCACTGTAGATTCTTATTCTTTAAAACTTTGCACCTCAAGTAAAGAGTCCATTTTAATGGCATGGCTTGAAACAATGGTGAAGGTCTGGGATGTCGCTGTTTTGTCTCCTCAAGTAGAAAATGTGCAGGAAGGCATCACTGGTCTCCGCATTTGGCAAATATTCCGCCATATTGGTCCCCTCCAGTTAATTAAATAAACACAACACTTAGTCTACCAACATAACTAACAAGTTAAGTGTATTTTGTGGAAATCATGCATACTCATATGCATAAGGTCAATCCCCCTTTAAGAATTTGCACAATTTAAACATTTTTTTAAAGTATCTTTTGCTCAACAAGCCTGCACTTATTTGATCACAGTAATATTGTGAAAAATGTAGTCTATTTAAAATAACCGCTTTCTATTTTAATATATATTTTCACATGTAATGTATTCCTGTGATCAAAGCTGAATTTTCAGCATTATTGCTTAAGTCTTCAGTGTCACATGATGCTTTAGAAATCATTTTATTATGCTGATTTGCTGCTAAAGAAACATTTTTTATTATTATTATTGTTATTAATATTTAAAACAGAGTTGATTACTTTTTTTTATTTTTCAAAGAGACCCTAATATCATACAATATCTAAAATCAAAAGCTTTTGTAAAATTATTCTATTCAAAGCTTGTAATAGCTTTCAAAGCTTATAATACTAAAAATTTAGCTCACAAAAACCACAACCAACCTTAAGTCTTTACATTTTTGGAAAACATCCTGTTTCAAAAGAAAATATGTCAAAAAAGGAAAGAAAACAACTTGTTAAATGCCAGTTAAAGTCTTGTTCACTTGGTGTGTCCAACTTAGACCGGAAGAGACTATGAAAATGACATCTAAATGTCAAGTTTGTTTTTACGAGGCCTTTTTTAGCTGGTAAATCTAAAACTGATGATACCGCAATGATTGGCTGATGGGAAACAAAGTGGTAGCTCATTTAAATAAATCCAAGAAAGATTATATAGACATTATGTTTTCTTATTTTCATCAACCAAAAAGTCAAAATAGCTAAATGACATTGACGTATATATACAAATTGCACCTTATTTAATGGGCTTCTTGTAAAATTGGTCTGTAAAAAAAAAATCTGTAAAATGCACAGTAAAAAACTGGCAGCTGTGGTTGCCGGAATGTGACCTTAAAAATACTGTAACAACTATGTTTTGTGGTTTTAGGTTAAGTTTACAGTTAAATACCGTGATTTCATTAACTGATACAATGTTAATATACTAAGCTATTAAAGTACGGAAATCTCTTTTGTAGCTTTTAAATACACTGATAAGCACCAAATGCAGGTGATGATGAGAACATTTAACAGTTTTTTTCTCAAGGTTACTCAAATGAATAACCTTAACTAGAATTAACAAACACAGTGTGGTTCTGAAACTATTTAAAATTTTCAGACAATAAACATCCATGAATAAGCTGCTAGTCTTCTAGTCCCTGTCGTCTTTTTACTGCCCTTCTCGAATCGTCGGCTGAATGCCATGAAGCACCATGCTGTGCACTAGTCTCTGATGTCTTGCTGCTTGGTGACGCTGACCTTCTTTGAACCCTGTACTCTGAGGTATCACTGCGCTGCTGCAGTTATTCAGGATCACAGACACCTTCCACCCAGGTTAGACACACGCTGAGTCTGAACACTGTGCCATGAAGAGGTGATCCAGACTTTTGATTCCAAGTCATAATCTTCCTTTTCTGAGTGAGAAGTGTGTGCTTAGACAGAAAGAGTCCATCTAATCGACATCTATATGACCAGTTTGCCTTTTTTATGAGACATTTAGTGGCAGTTTATGATACCACAGTAAAAGACCAATTTTTTTAAAGGGATAGTTCACCCAAAAAATGAAAATGTTGTCATTAATTACTCATTTATCTAAAGTTGTTCCTAATGCATAAATTAAGATATTTTTAATGAACTTTCTGACTCTCCGTAGACACCAATGCCAGTTTTTGTGAACTAACACTTTGTGTCATTTTTGTTTATTAAAGTAGTTTAAATACTAACACCTGCTTTTAAATGCTTCCTACAGCTTTTCTGATATCAAATGAATGCTTTGGTGAGAATTATTTCAAAAACATTAAACAATTTCCTGCTCCCAAACTTTTGAACGACAGCGTATCTCATAGCAATGATAGCAAACGTAACATATCAGCATCAGAATTATATAATATTTAAGTGTTTAATCAAAGGAAGGTTCCATCTGTGGATGTGTCCATGGCTGTTGTTTCTTTTGTAAACAGCGTTTAGGGTTGGCGCTGTCAGTTAAGCAGTGAATTATGCTCACTTCATTTCTGATCTATAGGGGCTCTGGTTCATCTTCCTTACATCAGCATGAATAATCTCTGTGTCTGGTTTTTTAATTACCTAGTGTCTTTCCTTCCTCTCACCAAGACCAAAAATATCATGATTAATAACAGTGTCCTATGAAGCTATTAGTGTTGAATTAAGCCCTGTGGTTCTGGTGGATATATAGAATCTGTGAGTAGTCTGCTATCCGTCATGAAGAAAGTGAATGTGTGTGACAGCAACGTAATGTTTATAGAATTTTGTTTTCCAAAAGCAAATCTGGGATATGTTTGATTGAGCTGATCCATGTGGTTTGTCTCATTTGCATGTCGTTGCTTTAAAATCCTGAAGGCTTCTTGCTGTCTTAAAGGTTTACAGGATAAATGAACATTTTTTTAAACCATATTTGAGAAATTTTTAAAACAAACTATATTACAAACTTTCCATTAAGACCCTAAAGAATCATATTAGCTTGTGTAAATTGGCTTTGTATGACTCCTTTAAAGGAATCAGCATGTGACAACCATACAACCCAGTGCTGGGTAAAATATGAACAATCCCAGCATTTGGGTTGTTTTGACCAATTAATTCTAACCATATATTTTATTAACCCTTTTAAATATTTTATTTATTTACTTATGGATGGTGATTGGTACTTATGGATTGGTAAATCAGCTTTGTTTGCTCAGTTTGCAGTTAGCTTTGTCCTCAGATGGTATGGACAGTGCATATATTGGTTTCACTGATGATAAAGCAGACATCTGGTTCCTGAAGTGGTAAGCAGCATTTGGAATGACAGGGATAAGATAGATGGATAGGGGCTAATGGTCCTGTGGTTAGCTAAGGGCTATTGCAACATGATACTGTGCTAGGCTAATGGAGGAGGCCGGTCTGCTGGGGCTATGTGTTGCCTTTTGATGGTTCAGTAGAGTAAGGGGGAATGTGCTTTTATATATATATGCATTTATACATATTTAGCCTGATGTGTTTTACGGGTAGTTTATTTACTATATGTATATAGTTTTATGGCTACAATAATGTTTTTCATAATGAATTGCTTAGTTCATAGAGAAATTGAACATTATTTACTTTTGCCTTATGTTGTTCAAACCTATAAAATGTCCAGTAAGCTTCAGAAAACAAACAAATATATTTCTATTAGAAAACCCGGGCGATTCCTGTCACTTCATTGAAAGTCCATTCCACCGAAACTGACTCTTTAAAATGTGAAAGAGATCATAAGCGAAAAGTTTAATCCAAGTTTTCTGAAGAGACGCAAGTGCTTTATGAACAGATTTTAAGCTTTTGTTCATATGTAAACATTGGTCAGTGCGTTCATTAAATATGGTAAACATAGAAGCTCAGCAGTGTTTGCTTGATGCATCAGGATAATCAGTATTGCAGGGATCATCAAACTCAGTCCTCGAGGGCCGGTGTCCTGCAGAGTTTAGCTCCAACCCTAATCAAACACACCTGAAGCAGATAATCAAGGTCTTATTAGGTATACT
>JAUCNO010000795.1:9089471-9101057 GCA_032353835.1 Enteromius viviparus | reverse complement strand
AACAATGCAGATTTATTTTCACAGCCACCTTTGCTCAGATTTACCAAGGGTGCCAATATTAGTGGAGGGCACTGTGTATATACTGTATATATATATATATATATATATATATATATATATAGTCAATATTAACCCGTGATTTCATCTTTAACCAGCAGTAAAAAAAAAAAAAATTATATATATAAGTAATTCATCAACTACATTTCACTCTTTGTACTTTAAAGCTGTTGTAAGCAATTTTTGGTCAATACTATGCTTTATATTCAGAGTTTGATGTATAGTTTTATTAGCCAGAGCAAATTAGCTAATCCAAAGTTATCAATACTGCTAACACAGCTTTATAGTACTGCACGTTGAGAACATCCCAGTCAATATTTACTATGTATGTTAATACTAGCCTCACTGAGCTGTAGTGCTCATGCAAGTTCTCAGGGACCTCTATGCTATATATTGTTATCATACAGTAAAACCAAAAAGTTTGCACCACCATGTCCTGCTTGTCTACAAGAGGTACAGTACAGTCTGACCTCATGACTGTTTCTCACCACAAGGCCTTGTTATTAGCTGTTATTATGAATGTTATTATTAATAGTGTATGAAAATCAGTCTCTCAGATCTCTCCCAGCCTCACAGAGTGTTCTCTTTCCCACCACCTGTCTACACATTGCTGTAGTAAACTCATCACTCCCTGAAATAAAGTGACGTGGAGAGAAGTATAGACATGTTACTTTTCCCCAGCTGAATCTTTTCATTTACTTTTCTTTATAGCAATCTTGATCCATGTTCTCTTCATGCTAACTAATTTGATAAAAAATAAGGTATAAGATGATATTACCCAGAAGAGGAGAAATATAAGCGAATTTTGTCATCCTTTGTTCACGCTCATATCGTTCTAAATCCAAATGACATGGGACGTGATTAAACAATGATAGAATTTCTTTTGTCTGTGAACTATTCCTTTTAAAGGAGCAATAGATATAAAGTCATTAGCCCTCTAAATGCCCTACACTTGCATGATTAAACTTCATGACCTAAACCATTCACAAACGTTGCAGGATGAGTAAAGCATGCCCATAACTAACCTTTGTAATCTGGCATCCATAAAGACCTTCTTTTTATTTATACATTAGTTAGTTCCAGTCCAAGAGCACAACAATAAGTCCAGCAGCACTGGAACTTTATACTGTTTGTAGCTCTCCATTGTGTTCAGTGATAAACAGATTCTTCTTTTGGCTTTGTTTAGAGCTATTTTTGTTAGCATTTAATAGAAACTTGCAATGTTGTAGTCGAGACCAGCTCATTCATAACTGAGTTGAGACCCAGACTAGAAGTTAAGAGTCAAGAGTTCACATGCTCCAGAGTCCATGACAAGATCAATGTCTTGAGTCCAAAAGCATATTTTTATCTTCTTTGGATCTCTGTCTTGACTCAAAGTCCCTCTGTTCTCAAACTACAACCTGTTAATTTGTGTGAACTTTAGCCGTCCAAAATGAAGCTCAGTTTTCAAATAAGTGAAAACTGCAAACAGACAGTCACCATCTTGAAAGGGGGTCTCGACATGGATGGAGACTAACGTCAACATCATGCCTAATTGTATTACTTAACAAATCTTTACGAGGCTTACACATTTGTTTTCTTAAATCTTCTCTACACTAGTAAAGAACAGCAACAGTCTCTGAAGATGATGTCCGTGTGGGAGCAGCGCACCACGCAGATTCGGAAGCACATGCTGGCTAGCAGTGAAGCGTTGTACCAAGAGGAGCTCAACCCCCGGCTGACCTCTAATCTTCACCTCCGCCCTGACATGAAAACCCACCTGGACCGGCCGCTGGTGGTGGAACCTCGATGTGATGGTCCCATCAGTCCGCACAGAGGCTGGGACAAACCCCAGGAGCTACAAGGGGAGGGCGGCACACCCGAGGAACGAGCTCCCCCTGTGATTGAGCCTCCACACCCACCACGCAAACACCACCGTCACAGGGAGCGTCCCTTTAATGAGACCAATGAAAACGGTGACACAGGTCATGGTAAAGAAGGCCGGCATCATGTCCATCACAGCCGCAGTAAGGAGCACGATGGGACACGGTGTAAGGACGGAAAGAGTGACAGGAGCCGGAGCAGAGAGGGAGGCCGCAGACATCACCATGTGGATGAGGGAGTTGGAGGCGGGGAAAGGGAACATCGTCACCATCACTCTCATAGGCATAGCAGAGAGGGCAATGGAGTGGTCAGCGCAGGGAGAAGTGAACGGCGGTCCAGGCAGAAGGACGGCTCACGTTTGGGAACGAGGGAAGGGGAGAGGTGCTCCAGGGGTGAAAATGGAGGTAATGGAGGGAGGAGACGACACAGACCACGAAGCAGTAAAGCTCAGTCGACACTGGAAGGAGAGGAGCAACGAGGGAATGGAGAGCAGGAGGAGGGCAAGTTACACAGCCACAGGTAAAATTATTGTTTGAAAAGGTGTCATTTTTTAAAATGGGGAATTAGATTGAACAGCACATTTGTGAAGAACAGGGTAATATTTGGAAATCCATTTCGGTATGTAACCATGTCAAAGCATTACGATTTAACACGGTACATACTGTAGATTGCATATTTCACCAAACCAAAGACATGCATTTAACAATACACTTTCACCTCTGTGCAAAACACAATTTGGGTCTCTCACTCAACGTCTTTGGTCATGCAATCAGTTCAGATATATTGGGCCAAGATTGTATCTGAAGTAAGTAATCTCTTAGATAAGGAGTTGGTTGTGGATCCTATATTTTTGATCATTGGACTGCCGGATAAAGCTTTGAGTTTATCAAATGAAAAGAGACTTTAAAATCTTCTCACATTCACAGCCAGGGAAAAATATATTAATGAGATGGATAAGTGATGAGACTCTGACTATATCTGGATGGTACAAAATTTAAAATGGAACTAATACCACTGGAATATTTAATGTTTAGTTAATGGTCAACCAGGTCAGTTTTATAATGTCAGCTATTCTGTGGAAGAGTTTTCCAAGTGAGTGCATATGATTTTGAAATTGTATTGTGCTATCTCTGTGTACTTAGTGTTGTTATTCACTTCATTTTTTAATATCTAATTTTTCTTTTCCTTTTTAGTGGCCCAGGTTAAATCTGCTTACTTTTGATGACACCCGTTTTGTGTTTGTTGGAAAATGTTAAATAAATATATTTGGGGAAAAAAAATCTGAAATCTGAAATATACTGCATGGAATTGACAGTGATGTATTAGTTATCTAAAAGATCACTTCAGAAACACAGACGTTTAAGACCAAAACGCCAATGTGTAACCTCATTTTGACTGTTGTAGGCACACAGACATGGGAGAAGATTCATTGGCTGTAAACCCCCATCAACCTTCAGTTGGAAACCGACAGTGTCTTGACAAACCAGAAGACTCGGACAATAAACAAAATATTGGTCTGAGTGGAGGAATGGGCACACACATACCTGTGACTATCACATCTCCCCCTGGAGAAACAACCCTTATTCCCAGTTAGTATTTTTCTTACAGCTATATCAGGTCACTGTGGCTAATTTTCGCATTTGTGTGCCACTTTTAAAGCTGTTTAACATTGCTGCTGGCAACAAGCCAGGTTTGGTCTATAAGCTTACAAGTGTATAAATTCAAACATTACATTCGTTTTTCTTCTCAGTGAACAGTATAGACAGTGAGACAATGCCCATGACGGAGAAGAATCTGGAGGATCTGAACCAGAGCAGCCCTCGTCCCATCCTTCCCTTTAGCTCCATGTTCATCTTCAGCCAAAACAATCCGTAAGTGTGGAAAATGTAAAAGTACCAGTGTTTTCAAACCATCTGCATTTGAATATGTATACCAGTGCAGTGTAACAAAAGCAGTTGTTAGAGCTGCAATCTGAATTAAAGCAGAAGTATTAAAACATTTTTGCTAGTACCTCACATTCAAAAATGCTTTTCAGAAATATGCTTTTTTTTTGTGAACGGTGTAGCGGTGTAGCATGGCACAGTCAAGTGAGCATATCAAATATATTCTTGCTTTCAAGTAATGTTTAGACCGTTATGAACTTATGAACTGTTGACAGATATTTTCCATAGTGTGACATACAATTAAAGTAGCTTCCACAATGCTGTTGAGTTTTGTTTTGAGCATTCAGATACAGCATTTGTAGACGGTGATTGGCAAACTACCAATGCTGTTATATCTGCAAATGTTTCTGGGTATTACTTGTCTCAAGCGTCACTAATAATGGTTGTAAATTTTAATTGTGTGTGTTTAAGGTAAACGCTTTAAGATCTTTAAGACTAAAAGGCTTCCAATCTTATAAACCTCCATATAAAGCTGCGTATGACTGGGCTTCTGCCAAATGCAGCTGTTTTGTCATGATCCTGTTGGTCCAACAGTATAGGAATACTTTTATTTTACTATATACTAATACCACGTGAGTGTTTATTGACTTGACATGCTTGCTAAAATCTATGCTATTACTGAATTAATCATTGAATTCTGAGACCTTGCTTATGACTGGCATGAAAATATTAAATATTTGTGGTTAGTTATATTCAGCTGTCTGTAGATTTAATGTAATGTTTAGGTATCACATTTATTATGTAATTGCCTTCCGCCTCGCTCTTATACTGTTTTGTTTTTGTGCGTGTGTGCAGAGTGAGACGTCTGTGCCACTACATTGTGAGCCTGCGCTACTTTGAGATGTGTATCCTGGTGGTGATTGCCATGAGCAGTATAGCACTGGCTGCGGAGGACCCAGTCCAAGCCAATGCCCCTCGTAACAATGTACGGCTCGCATATGTTTTTTTTCTGTGCTGGGCTGACTGTGCAAAGTCAGATTTTGTCAAAGTTTGACCTAATTTTCATCTATGTCCCAAATGACTGAATAGTCTTTTACTTTCACTTTATAGGTCCTGAAGTATTTAGACTATGTCTTCACTGGTGTCTTCACATTTGAGATGGTCATTAAGGTAATTTTGTGATACACTGGATATCTGAAATTATATGTCAGTGCACAACTACAGTATGTATTTTCATAAATAACTAGTCAGTGGTTTGTCTGAACAGCTAGTCAACTAGATGGGCTTATTAAGATCACATACTGTAGGACATGATTGTGTGTATATTGCACATAAAAGCTCCTGCTGTTAGGATTCTCTATAATAATGGGAACAGTGCTCACAGAGAGTGACAAAGTGTGCCAGTAATTGTCTTGAAATTTATTGTAAGGCAGTTACATTTTAAGGATTTTTTGTTACAGAACTGGTGCTTTGATGGTTTGGTGATGGTGTCAAGGTTTCAACCTCAATACTTATTCATGTTTATGTTTCTCCTTTGAAAAGATGGTGGATTTAGGTTTACTGCTTCATCCTGGTTCTTACTTCAGAGATCTGTGGAACATTCTGGACTTCATTGTGGTCAGTGGTGCACTGGTGGCATTCGCATTCTCGTAAGTTGCCTTCAATTTTTAAACACTTGCCTAAACTCCCATAAATTAGAAAGCTCTTAACGGACTCTTTTACTTAAGAATGTTTGAAGTTTATCATTGATCTTGACTACAGAATACAGAGTAATCTGAAACACCTTTTAGTCCAAGTTCTTGCCCGTGTACTCGTATTCTTTTTTTAAAAGGGTTTACTTTACACTCGTTCCCACAGCATGACAAGAGTATCTTTGTCTGTCTTTGTTGTACACTTTCAAAGCTGCAAACTCCCACTGATCTGTTATTTCCTTCCTGTCCTTCCCTCGAAGGTGTGCGTCAGTTGACACCACTTTAATGCACTTTTGAGAATCCAGTCTCAAAAAGAATGTGTGTGTGAAGGAGCTAATAAAGAAGTTGTCTGATACGATCAGCTGTTTGCATCTCCTGTGCTGTAATGGAGGGGCCATTGCAACATTTTAGTATTGAGGAAATGCTGTTGGTTTCTTTCTTTCTGCGAGTTGATATATATTATATTCATGTACGTATATATATTAGGGTCTGGGGTGCATTTAATTTTGTGATTTAATTACCCTATTGACGATAGCAGCATAAACATTGCAGTTACCGACATGTTTTGGATGCAGATGCCTGCAATGAGAAACTGGTGCTCTGGTGTCCCCATTAGGCTTGTTAACCAATTTAATTTCCAAGCTTTCTTAGTTAACCAGCTTTACCTAAAAGATCAGGGCTAAGGAGATGGTTTCTCCTAGGTCACGAGTAATTATGAATAAGGCAAGCTGAACAGAGAGTGGGTGCAATACCTTGAAATACTGCTTGGAAAAACAGGGGTATCTCACAATGAAGGGGTCTCTCGGCTGTACTGACTAATCTGTCCTACTTCCTGTTTGTTTTTATGTTTGTTGCTGTGTTGTCATGTCAAAAACGTGTTAAATGTGAGTTTATTGATGTGCTGTCACTGACTTTCCTCTCTTCCTCTGTTTCTCTCTGCCTGGATTCACTTGAAGGAGCTTCATGGGGTAACGCCTTAACTCTCTCTGTGTCTTTGTTTCTGTCTCTCTCTCTTTCACTGTTTGTCTTCTTGCCAGTCTCCGTTTGAGTCAAATAATGCTTAGCCCATAGGCACGTGTTGAAGCATGGGATCTTCTGCAGTGTTTCAGTCTCTCCATAATCCATCATTGACCATCACTAACGCATTTGCAGCCAATGAGCTTGATCTTGTTCTCCATGTCATTTAATTCCCTGTTGTCAGACACTATTGGGCAGACACTATTGAACTGTTTCATTTCCTTGAAACATTGCTACCATTCTTAGTAGGTCTTTGGTGCTTTCTGAATATGGAGCATCCTGGGTGCGATTCCCACATTGACCTGAGACAGGATGGTCAGTGCATGCGTCATATCATATCAAAAATGAACTGTTCACTTGTGTTGGAGTGGCATATCAGGGCAGGTCTAGCTTTTTTGGCCAGTGATTGCACCATTGTTCACTTGAAACATCACATCCATGCTCCACTGATGGGCATGAGAACACAAACATGTTTCCTGTACTGTACGTGCTCATCTTTCTGCATGTTTCCACGAGAGAATGTGAATGCTGCGATTGGCCAGAGCTTTAAAAGTTCTATTTAAAGCATAAAAGACAGTTACATTTATCAATGCTCTGATATTACAATTCTATAATTACTAAATGAATTAGAATGAATTAGATACAAAACATCAGCAACAGTATAATTTATGAAAAATGGATATTCATTTGGAAATTTTTTTAGGCATAAAGTTATCATTTAGAGTTCTTTGCAAGGTGAACTTGATTATTAGATGATAGCAAAGATAATTGAATTGTTAAAATATGAGAATATGAAGCATCAGGAAAGTACAACAGTAAAAATATACATTAAAGGTTTATAGCTATTTGCTGGCATCTTTCAACCGTGCTCAAGGTTCATAAGCCTGATATGAGTCAGATCAGGATTGATCTACGGCTCCACCATGTCTTTCCTAGATTGGCATGTCTTGGTATTTGCTCCAGATCTTGATTGTACTGGTTTTCAGATCCACCCTCAGATGTTCCCTCTCTGTCAAGTGTACCCTTCATCTCTCCTACAGCTGTCGCTGCAGACTCCACCAAAAGTAGCTGTCATTCTGTTACATCTTAAAAGAAATGAACGGCAGTTGGAAGTGTCTGTTTCACCCACCATACAAAGCCCCTTCCTCCTTTTTGTCAGTTTCCAAAACATTTGCCTAAAAAAAGTCCTGATTCTCTTTCATACAGTCATCAAAATCATCATGCCTTGTGTTTCAGCCTCACAAAAGAATGTGGCGGTGCTCATAAAAGTCTTTTTCATTCTCACTGAAATGTTATGTGCAATGTTCTGAAAGGATGATGTGGTTTACTGTGGTTTACAGAGGAACTTTCTGTTCTCAGCACGTCACAGCAAAAAAAATAATGTTTTGCCTTTTGCTTTGTGTTCTTCTCATTCATTAGATCACATCAAAGCGTAAACAGGTGGGGAACCCCCGATATTCTTTTTTTTTTTCTTGATAAAATCTTCTCTGTTCCTCATTGTCCTGGGCCTACCGGGATAATGTCCTTTACTGTCACTACATATTAGTGGAGTGAGAGTATCTGTACAGGGTTGGAGCCTCTACAATAACACTGATGACTTTCAGTAGAACCTCTAAAGGATTTTTTATTGGTGATGTATTGATGCGAAATTTTGATGTATTTCTCCACCACAATTGTTGTCTGGGGTCCTGTGAAAGTTATCAGGGTGTCCAGTGGGATGTTATTGAGGCTCTTTATAGTGTGTAGTGGGTTTGGAGAATAAACATAGGCCCTGTACAGTAAATGCATGCTAGACTAATGTGCATCAGGGAGCATGGGTGGAGTTGCATGACCTTGTTGAGCCTTAAGATTGGGCCAAAGGAGTAACTTCACCATGCTGATTGGTGACCATGCTGTAAGGTCTCTGCTGATTGGCTGTTAGATTGGTGTTTATTGGATTTATAGAATAATGTATGAACTGTGCATGTGTGAGTAGACGTGGGCACTTTCTGCAAGAAATCTGCAAATGTACTACCACTTGCTCTTGCACATGAAAAGGTCTGTTGTAGTTGTAGGTCATTTCTTTTGAAATATGTGCAATGAAGGGGAATCACTGCTTGGGGGGTTTTCTATTGTAAGCATTTTTACAGTAATTTCTTGAAGTTACTTTCTGCTGGTTTATCTGTCAGCACCAATCATATACCTGCCAAAGCCTTGTTTATATCAACGCATTATCGAAGTTAGAAACGGATGCGATATGACCTCTCAGATATTCTGTTGTTCTCTCTTCCATTGCTGCACTGGAAGAACTAAATGGTACCTGCAAACTAATACAAATGATAATGACTGGCTTACTGTACATTATCCCGTTTATTACACGGCTGCTCACAAATTAAGTGAAATATATTTGAGCTGAAATTATTTTACGTGTATGAAAAGAGATAATATTGCAATTACATAATCCATTACAATGTACAAAACAATCCGCCGAGCTACGAGAAAAACACTCTACTACTTTAACAGTAGTGTTTACAGTAATTACAGTTTACTACAGTTAATAACTGAGATGCAAGACGGCATCAGTTGCGTTTGCAGACAGTGTAATATGAGAGGCCTAGAAGTAGAGGCCGTTTTAATAAACAGTGCTGCCATTGGCTGAATGCTGCTATCGACCAATCAGAACGTAATATTCCAGAGAGCCGTGTAGTAATTATTTGTAATGTAACATAAGATAATTGGGAGAATTAATTATTACAGAAATATTAGTTTATCTGCACTTAATTTTGTCAGACATCCAACAAAACACATGCCCTGCATCAAAATAGGGGCTCAGTGAAGGTTATTTGAATGAATGCGATGTCTCACAAATAGTACGATTCTGTTTGCTCTTTGCCTGCATTAGATATAATGCGAAGGGCTTCAGTTATTTCATATGACCATGGAGTACTTCCTCATAATTTAGTTATTGACTATGCTTGTCCTTGCAGTTACTTCATTAAATGACATTGTAAGCTTGGCGGTTATGATTTGAGCATTTAGAAGCTGAAGCATGACTGATTTCCGCTGAAGACTGCTCTTTTCTTTAAGGGTGAAATAACTTGAATTACCTTTTATTTAGCTGGTTCTTTTTCTTTTCTTGCTGTTAGCTCTGCGTTTAATGAATACATGCTCTGTATTTAAATCTATGCAGTCAGCTCATCAAGGTGACACAATAGAAGCATGTCAGCTTGATAAAGACTTAAAAGCAAAACAGCATTGGTTCCTGAAAAGAAACAGTGCCCTTTTATAGGGCGGGTTTCTTTGTTGTCATTGGTGGTGTGTTGTTGTTCTACAATCTGATGCACAGCAGTGTTTGGGTTTAATACATGTTGCCTTATTTTATGCATGAAGAGTGCTAGTACTTAAGTATCATTCAATATCAGGCTGACAGTTCTGATAGAGCTCATTCATACATAAATGATCTATTTTACCTGCATGCAATACAGATGTATTTCATAATCTGTCATTAAAGCATGTGCTTTCGTAAAATAACACTGATCCATTGTTGGAGCATTTTCAAGCTGTGACAGCGAAGAATGCTGATTTATTAGAGGATTAGTCCTTGTTTATTTAGTTTGTCTATAAAAAGGTGAGTATGTTTAGTCTAGTGTCTCATTATTGACATTTAAACAGATGGAAACATTTACATCATGTTTACTCACATTCTCATGTGTTTTGTCTGGATATGTATGAATACTTTGATGAGGGCTGTCTAAAGCATGTTTGACCCTGTATTAATTGACCTTTTGCTTATTTTGACTTGTGTAGAGGAACCAAGGGCAAAGACATCAGCACTATCAAGTCCTTGAGGGTGTTGCGAGTCTTGCGACCACTGAAGACCATTAAACGACTACCAAAATTAAAGGTACAATTTTGGTTGTAGTCCATTAATACAGCTGTCATGGTTAGGAAAGTATACAGACGTTTACATAAAATACATTTATACATTTTTGAAAGAGGTCTTAGAGTTATTGTTACTGTACACGATCCTCTAAAACAGTTGTGAAGGCAGGCTAGATTATATGATTTAAAAACTTTTTGCTATGCTGATGGAAATCTCCTTTCATCCCAAAAGGTTGAGTGGTCTAAATGTATTTATATGCATTTACATAAAATGCTAGTCCAACCATATCCCTTGATCTCAAGATACTAAAGTCTGTCCTAGCTTCCTCTCAACATATTTATTTGCATACGTCTGTGATATGTTATTAGTGCATTCCATTACACTATTGCAGACCGAGCAAGAATGTAAGCCATTATTATTGTTATAGAGTATTACTGGACTCTGTACAGTAATGTTTTCTCACCGGTGATTAAAACATGAGATAGTCTGATAGTGTTGCATTCAACCCTCCACCAACACCATCCTTTATTGTGACACTGGTTTGGCAAAGTCTGAACTCCTCGTTTTTCCTGCAACCCCAACTCTACAGCATGATTTCACCATCCATCTGGATACATTAACTATTACCCCATCAACTTCTGAAAGAAATCTTCGATGATCGCCTCTCATTCAAAGACCATATCTCTAAAACTGCACGATCTTGCAGGTTTGCCCTTCACAACATTAGAAAGATCAGGCCCTTTCTTACAGAGCAAGCCACACAACTCCTGGTCCAGGCCCTGGTCATCTCCAGGCTGGACTACTGTAATGCTCTGGGATGCCCGGGCTTCCCTCCTGCACAATCAAACCTCTACAAATGAAACAGAATGCAGCAGCATGACTGGTCTTCAACGAGCCCAAAAGAGTACATATTACACATCTCTTCAACTCCCTGCACTGGCTCCCAATTGCAGCTCGTATCAAATCAAGACACTGATGTTTGCATATGGAACAATCACCGGCTCCACTCCCGCCTACCTCCACTCACTGCTTCCACTCTACACTCTCTCCAGAACTCTGAGATCTGCCAGTGAACGACGCCTCATCGTACCATCACAAAGAGGCACAAAATCTCTTTCCAAATCATTCTCTTTCATCGTTCCTGGCTGGTGGAATGATCTTCCCATCACTATCCGAAACGCCAACTCCCTTACAACCTTCAAACGACTGCTGA
>JAUCNO010000795.1:9050888-9089371 GCA_032353835.1 Enteromius viviparus | reverse complement strand
TTTTAAAGTTGCAGCCATTTGTTTCTGTTTGCATGCGTTATTTTTAAATTGCAGCACGTTGAGCTCTCTCGGCCACCATACAAAAACCTTCTAACAAAGCCCCCAAACAATAGCTCATGCTGCCATCCCTGCCGCAGGAGCTGGGAAAGCACTGCAGGCACCAACATCAAACAGTCTGGCACAAAGACAAATCCAGCCCTGGCACTGCTGCTTATTAGAGAAATACAAGAACAATTATAAGTGAGTATTCAGTCAAAAAGTCATGGAGCCCTATGTGTGGATTAGGTTATTATTCAATTTCAGAGGAATTCCAGATGGGTTATAATATTCCCCAAAGGCTGACTAATGAGAGAATAAGTGACTTGTCAAAGCGTCTGGCTGTACTACTGAACAGTTTTGCAGAAGCACAATGGTTAAATGAATGCACAGTTATATAAACTTTGCAGTACATTCTCTGTGAATGATGCATCACTGCAGTAGAAGAGGAGTAAAATGAGAAAGTTAATGTTACAATTATTTCTAATTCAAGACAAAATCAGGCTGCCAAACAAAGATGGATAAAAAATGGACGAATAAGTAAAGAAATACATCAGAGACAGATCTCTGTATATATCTGCTAAACTCCAAAAAGCCCTGTCCTCAGTTACATAACATGCAGATGTTAGCATTCATTAGAGCTCCAGAGCTTAGGGCCAGCCATGCATGCAGTGAGCAAGCTTATGTCACACCACAGCAGCCCGTCTAAAAAAAGGACTTTATATATACCCTACCCAGAGCAGTAATTCCACATGATGCACTTAAGCCTCAAAGGACAAAGTTCAAGAGCAGAAAACTTGCAGTGTTGCTGTCTCTTGAGCATAAAGTCTACTCCACTTGCTACAAGAAGCTTCAGAAAACTGACAGAATGCGTCTTGCAGTCATCTTTGTGTGGATATACATCTGACAGTCAGTGTAAGGCTAATGAGGCTCACAATAGCATATTACCGTCGGGTTGTGTAGGGAAAACTCTGGCAGAGGGCCACAAAAACAACACAAAAGCAACCGCACACGTCTGTATTCCACTGTGGTTTGTTCTTATAGTGTATTGCAGTGTGAAGACAATCTATCTGTAGTGTAATCAAATTAAAAAAGGGGAGAGAATTGAAGCCATGTGTCTGTCAGACCTTTTTCATGTAGTAGGTGACAATGATGGTTAGTATTGGTGAAAAAGGTTAATTGAACTATAATTCACTGCCATGGATTGTATCAGCTTGGAGATTTAAGAGAACGGAAAGAGAACAGGGGAAATGGTGTTTCAGGGGTTAAGGCAGATGATGAATGTGCAGACTTGGGTTAATTCACAAGCAAGGTGTAAGTGAGAGATTGGCTGTCATGAACACGTTTTAGAGTATAGCCAATGGAAGAAAGTATGAGGTTAGTAAATAACTAAGCAAACTAGTGGTGCTTCCAGCCCACGACAGCTCATTTGACTCTGTTACATGGTGCATTTGTCATCTCCTTCAACTGGTTACATCATCCTGGCTGAATTTCGTGTGAACCAAACCAAAAGCCAGATTCCTTGTGAATCATTCAGAATTTTAGAGACAAAGAATGCAAAGTCATTTATAAGTCTGAAAGAGTTGTAACAAAGCGCGTTAAAGGACACATGCATCTAGAGTGTCAATATTATCAATGAATGGTTTTCTTTGAAAAGATACTGTTTTTTTCTTTACTTTAGTGTAATTAAATTATTTATAAATCTAAATGTGTTAATGATGCTCATTTATTTACTTGGAAGCTACTGTTTAAAAGTCTGGGCTTAGTTATATTTCTTCATATTTTTGAAAAGTAAAAAAATACATGTATAGTAAAAAGTAATTTTCTGAAAATTATTACTGTACATTTAAAATAATTGTTTTCTATTTTAATACATTTTATTCTTGTGAAACAATAACTTCAATTTTTAGTGTCTTACGTTGTCTTCTGTTGATGACTATTTGTCTTATTATTGATGAACAGTTCAGCTATTAGTATTAAAGGTATTAATTCCTCTGTAAAAGGTTCTGGTCGCAAACAAGCTGTATTGCACAAAATACAGTATAATTAACTGTAACTTTTTAAATACTTTATTTTGATTTAAGATTTTTTGCAGACATGATTCTCACATAATTCACACAAAAGACAGCAAAAAACACTGCTCAAAAAAATAAAGGGAACACTTAAAAACAATGTAACTCCAAGTCAACTTCCCACAGAAAGCATGCCCAGGTATTGTAGGGAGGCACGTGGAGGACACACAGACAACTGAGCCTTATTTTGACTTGTTTTAGGGACATTACATCAAAGTTGGATCAGCCTGTATTGTGTTTTTCCACTTCAATTTAGAGTGTGACTCCAAATCCATACCTCTATGGGTAATAAATTTGATTTCCATTGATAATTTTTTGTGTGATTTTGTTTTCGGCACAATCAACTATGTAAAAAAGTATTTAATAAAAATATTTTTTTAATTCATTCAGATTTAGGATGTGCTATTTTAGTGTTCCCTTTATCTTTTGAGCAATGTAATTATATATATATAATATATATACATTTTTTTTTTTTATATTATATCATATTCATATTCATATTCAAAAAGATGAAAACTGTAGCTCAACTACACAAACACCTCTTTCATGACCTCTGAACAGTGTTTCCACACACCACACCACCACTACACACCAAAACAGCACTACATGTCCTATTATTTTTTGCCCTTGTATGCGATGCTGGCTTGTAATGCCATTACCTCACACAAAGGCTTGGATTCAGTACTGTACTTCTGCACTGACCTTTCCCAAACTAATGATAAAAGATAAAAGATAAAAGAAAAAAGATAAAAGGTGAAAGTGCATCAAGAAGGGCTTTGAATCTGCTTATGGTGTAAACGAATGCCAGTTAGAAACAGACCAACGAAAGACAGCAATGCAGGAGAGAGGTCAAGGACAATAAGTCAATGCTGCCCACAGAATACCTCATTATTCAGTATTTGGTAATGTTTGAGGCAGTTGGTTACAGTTGTTATCTAACCCCAGAAATGCTCATGTAACATTTTCCCTCCCCATCTCCTACATCATCAGCATCCGTCACTCACTTTAATTGGTTAGTGGGAAACAATAATTGCAGCAATTAAAGGCTAAACACTTTGTGCCTAGATTATGCTTGAATCTCTGTATTTGGAATTTTCTGTATAATTGTTTTGGCCAATAGGAAATGATTAGGAGATAACTAGAGCTGTAATGGTCAAGTCAATACTATTCAATCACCTAGTAACATTATGATTGCTCAAACCCAATCTCCTGGTAGTACTTCCCAATCCTTTACATGCTAGTATACAGTTGCAAATGTATAATCATGATGTTTGCGTGAAAATTTTTCTGTTTTAGTTTTAAAAGAGGCAAAAACAACAGTTTCACCCAATCTCATGTTAGTCTTGAGCAGTGTTGGGAAAAGTTACTTTTAAAAGTAATGCATTACAATATTGTGTTACTCCCTAAAAAAAGTAACTTATTACTTTACCTAGTTATGGAAAGTAATGTGTTACATTACTTTTTTGTTACGTTTGCATTACTTTTAAAGTATGGGCAGAGCTTGAGTATTTGTTTTTAATATAAGAAGTTACCCACAAGTTACATCCACAATGACGAGCGGTTTACACAAAGACATCATGGGCATTTATACACATCAGACTGGGCGAAGACAACAATGAAACACCATGACAACCAACAAGCAGGGCAGAAACATGAATGAGCCCTCGTGAACAAATACAAGAATTAGCGGAGACATGAGTTCATTGATGAAAGTCCAGGATAAACAGAGACACATAAAACACAGATTATAAAACAGATGCTGGAGTGCCATTCATAGCTGTGCTGGCACATCCAGCTAAACGTTACACCCTGCGAGTCCCGTGCAGAGCAGCCCAATAAAGCACTTCAATGAGTGTGATCTCGCTCTGCCTGGTCTATGCCCGAGCGGGCGAGTGCTTCCGGGAGAAATTCCCATATAAGGAGTTCCATCCTTGACTCTGTCATGAGGGCCAATGATCAAAAAACTCTCAGAAACTACATAAAAACTATGTAATGTTAGTTAATTGGATTGATTCAAAACACCACTAATGCATTTAATTCACAAACAAATGACACTTATGGGTTTGTTTAACAAACTGTTTGAAAGAGTTACTGGTTTGAATCTGACTGATAAATCCTTCATTGCCAACTTTCCTAATTCCATCAGAGGCTTTTGAATCAGTTCCATGTGAATGCAGAATAAGTAGCATATGTCAAAGCTGTGGTATTTCACGTGGGAAAATGCAAATGCAAGTTATGAAGACCAACAAACTAAATTTGAGAACTTTTAGTTCAAATTTACATACCGGTTTGAATTGTTTTGACAACAGTGAAAGTATCTGTACTTTTTGGAGTGTTCAGCAATTTGATATCTTCCATTTAATTCTGAGGTCCTTGGGCATCATGCCTAAATTTGTCAACTAACCGTAATTCTATGATTCAGTTCTGTATCACATCAAAGCAGGTTCACAGACTTCTCACACCATTTTCTAGAAGCGCACAGTTCTACATTCCAGTGACATTCTAATAACTGTAACCTGAATATCCTTTTCAGAGTGAGAAATAGCCTTCTTCATCATCATCAGGGTGCAACGTGGATCTTGTCCTTGGGGAGGAATACAGTATTCGCTTATATCCAAACCTGTTCACCTTCATATCTGCCACAGTTCCTCCTCTAGGCTATTCCGACACAGCCGAGGAGAAAATTGAGCTGTAACTCATCCTCTGCTCAGAGAACAGGTTTGTCAAACCAGTTAGACTGATTATGGAGTTTCTTTCCAAGATTGGGTTTGTGGGTCGGTTCACTCACAGTGCATCTGGACCTTTGACCTCTGCGCAAGATATGTAATGAAATTGAAAGATTGACTTAAAAGTACCGAGAGGTGAACAGGGTTTTATACCTTGCATTGCATGTGGGAACATTCAGATATGGGCAAGAATTATCATATAAAATAAAGCAGTTGTTAGTTTTTTGCCATATACAGTAGTATTAAAAAAAGAAGAAGAAATACAGCATTTGGGTTTATATATTTTATTGGGCTCAAATTATTTTATTATTTATTTTTTGTGGGGTGGGGGTGTGAAATATCATCACAGTGCACATACTCTCCTGCATAAGAAAACCCTAAGTTCCTAACAAATCCAGTCATAAGCTCAATTAAAGAAAGAAAAAAAATATTTTACACAATTACATTAGTAAAGTATAGAAGTTACCATGACAACAAACAACAAACATATTAGATGAGCAAATAAACTGTTAGTAACAAAATATTTTCCAGGCTGGACTACTGTAATGCCCTTCTAGCCGTTCTTCCCTCCAGCACCATCAAACCTCTTCAAATTATCCAGAACGCAGCAGCACGACTGGTCTTCAACGAGCCCATGTCACACCTCTCTTCATCTCCCTGCACTGGCTCCCAATTGCACTTAAGACACTGATGCTTGCATATGGAACACTCTCCGGCTCGGGTCCCTATCCTTTCTTTCCCTTTCTAGCCTGCACTTATCTAAATATTGCCTGTTATACGGTATAATGAGCACTTCCTACAGTAAGTTATTTTTGCCTCTTTAGGACTAATTGCTTGTTGGTTTCCCCACTTGTAAGTCGCTTTGGATAAAAGCGTCTGCTAAATGAATAAATATAAACGTAAATGTAAATGTAGCCTCTGATCCTTAGGTGTGGCTAAGTAAAGTGAATTGCAGAGAGGGTGGGATTTTATGCTGTTAAAGCTAGCTTGCTATTGCTAGCCTCTCTGAAATCACCTGCCCTTCCTTTAATATTTTGTGGAAACCGAGAATTTTTTTTTAGGATTCTTTGGCCTTTGCTATTGAACAAACTTTTAATAAACTTTAATTTTGCAAACAACCTAACTGCAATTTGATATTACTTGAAAAATCACTTTAAAAACACGATTTCTAAAAGAAAAAGTTTCAGATTTTTGCAAATGAACTCATATGCCTTAATGTATTTTGCAAATACCAATCAGTCACGTTTATTGTAATTTTAAAACACATTATATTTACAGAAGTCACAAAACCTGTCCATTTATTAGAGACATGAACTGTTAAAATCAACATTTTTGCCCTTGATAGTACTTCATAGGCTTCATAACAAAAAAATAAATGTTGTGGTATCAGCAATCCCTGTTGCCTGTGATCATTGACGCCTGCTGCTTTCCTCACAGTGAGAGCTGCAGCTTCACAAACACCTGCGCGCCTTGCAGTTGTGGATAATTAGAAATCAATTATTCTCAGTTGTGACAGATCGTGCAGACTCTTATCTGTTGATCCTAGAGATATGTCATAACGGTCTGTGAAATGCATTCAGTTAATAAACCAGGGTGTATTTGTATTTGTGTCTGCTCTCTCTTAGGCCGTGTTTGACTGTGTGGTGAACTCCCTGAAGAACGTGTTAAATATCCTCATTGTCTACATCCTGTTCATGTTCATCTTCGCTGTCATTGCTGTGCAGCTCTTCAAGGGCAAGTTTTTCTACTGCACAGACGAGTCCAAAGGCCTGGAGAAAGACTGCAGGTAGAGTGGAATTAATACAGGAGCAGAGTAGGGGCTGATTATCTAACACCTGCAGCTTCCCCTGCAGGCATACAGCAGTACTGTCCAAATCCATGCAGAAGTGAGTGTAGAAATGATCAGATAATGTGTTGAATCTCAGAATTTTGGAATTCTTGGAGTTCCATGTTTTTAATGATGAAAATGTATCGAATTAATGTACTTTTTTCTTATTTTGTTCAGCTCTAAAATACTTTCCCTTCTGCTCTCTGTCAATAATGTGCATCAAAATTATTCCTTAATGTCTTAAAATAATGATTTTAAATTGTGTACTGTGTACTCAAACTACTGTAAGCAGTGCTCTGAAGGATATCCTTCAATGGGTTTATCTTTTCATTTGCTCTTTATGTCATTGACTGTGCTCATCAGAGGGCTGTTCTTGGATTACGATAAGGATGAAGTGACTGCTCAGCCCAGGGATTGGCGGAAATATGAGTTTCACTACGATAATGTGCTGTGGGCATTTCTCACTCTCTTCACCGTTTCTACTGGAGAGGGCTGGCCAACGTAAGTCAACAGATATGTGAAATGGTCCATAATGGGTTAAATGCCAAACGTCACCTGACCTACAGTATCTAGAAAGTAGATCTCATCACATTCACTTATTGAAGAAAGTGCCACTATTATAGGTAATGGAAGGTTAATATTTTGGTTTTGGGAGTTACCAACGACAGGTTGACTCACAAATGATTTGCTTAACAACCCCTACAATGTGAAGGTCACCAGCTAAAAGACCTGAACCGGAAGAAATGTGACCTATTTAAAAAAAAAATACTGAAATCTGTTGTACATAACCCCAGTTACACAGATATTTAGCATTATATACAGTACAACTATTTGCTATTCAGTATGGTTTTGTAGGGATTAGAAACCAATACAAGCATCTGTCCCCTTCAAACACTTCCCTTGTGTCATCTGACCCCACAGTGGTCTTTTATTCTTTCACTGTAAAGGCCGTAATCAGTTTGAAGTGGTGCTTTTGAGGGTCTGTGTTACTGGTAGCACATCTCTTGGGAGGCAGACTAGACCGATGTTCTTGTATCAGCATCGGTCCAAACTCATATTGTAATGCCCTTGTAATTGTCTGTTATTTTTTTCTGTTTCCTCTCAGAGTTGAATTTTTTAATACAATTATTTCAGCAATTTAGCAAAGCTTGATATATATAAAATGCTTCAGGTTAAGGCCAGCTGTCAGAGGAGCTCACTTGCTTGCATTTTTTTTATTACTTTGGCCATACTACTTATAAAACATATCACCTGTTCAAGCTATCCAGTCAAACTGTGCTAATACTGTATTTCGAAGATCTTAGAATAAGTAAACTGGGTAAAAAAAAGTAATCTTCTCTCTCCCACAATGTGCTTTTTATCTAATGAATTGGTGCTTTGGTGTCTCTATACAGGGTTTTGAAGCACTCTGTAGATGCCACTTTTGAAGAACAAGGTCCTAGTCCTGGGTACCGCATGGAGATGTCCATCTTCTACGTGGTCTACTTTGTCGTCTTTCCCTTTTTCTTCGTCAACATTTTCGTGGCCTTGATAATCATCACATTCCAGGAACAGGGTGATAAGGCCTTGTCAGAGTGCAGTCTGGAGAAGAACGAGGTATAACTGGATAGTGTATTTATATGTACGATTTTCATAGCTCACTCGCAATTGGCAGAAGTGGTAAAAAGTATTTGTGTTTGGCATTTAACATCTTTGGTTTTGATATTAAAATTTAGGTCAAATACTATATAATATTTAGTATTTCTATATTAAGTAAGTATATAATTATAAGTAACTTTTTCATTTAAAAAATTGCAAAATGCAGCAATAACAATTTCTTGGTTCAGTCAGACAAGTGTAGTCAAAAAATATTTAGACCTTGCAAGAATCTAAACAAAATCTCAACGAATTGAATCCAGCTTTTAGGCTGACATTAAGAGATACTGAGACAGATGTTAATCTTCCTCTTCCAAACACTGGAGGTGTTTTTAGTGTTTAGTGATGTGATACAGTACCTACAGTGAAGCCAGCCATGGTAACAGCTGCAGATGTCCAGGTAGGGAATTGTGACAGGATTAATGTATGTGCCTGCAGCGGACCACACGCACACACACGTTGGTTTTTGTGATTTATGAGGATGTTCCATAGGCGTAATGGTGTTTATGACTGTATGTGGTATTGCCCTACACTGACCCTACACCTAAACCTACCCCTTACAGGAAACTATGTGCATTTTTAGATAAAAAAATAAATACATTTATTATGTTCTTTAAGCCTTTTGAATTACAGGGACATTGAAAATGTCCTCATAAATCACCTTCATATTGTAACACATATTGTTTGTCATTATACAAATTTGCGTCCTCATAAACCACATAAACATGCACACAGAACCAGGTATAGATTCATACACTGACACACTAAACTAAAGACTAAAGACACACATAGAGACAGCCAGCCCCATGGAAGAGCAGTCAGCAAGATGTTCCTGTCCCATTCCTCTGAGGCCCCATTAGACAGACCCAGTCGTCTGCAGAGCCTGTGCTGTTTCACTCTCTCCCTCTCCATATGCCAGCCTAACATGACTCACAAACTGTGGTAAAAACCCAGACCTCAGGAGAAGACATTTATCATCAACATTCACAGCAACGCAGCCAAAAAATATCAGCGCCATAAAAGGGTTTTTTCTTGTTCCTCCGCAGGTTATATGGTGTCTTCCAAAGTTGTCAATGCTATTTGTATGATTCGTTTTGATTATAAGAGGGAGAATGTGACTTCAGAAGGCCTTTTTTCTGAAAGATGTTATGTCAATTCATTTCTCTTTTGCTGTTTTTCCTCTCAGAGAGCCTGCATCGACTTTGCTATCAATGCCAAACCGCTGACCCGCTATATGCCCCAGAACCAGCAGTCCTTTCAGTACCGCTTGTGGAAGTTTGTGGTCTCTCCACCGTTTGAGTACTCCATCATGATCATGATTGCTCTCAACACTGTGGTGCTCATGATGAAGGTCAGTCAGACAGTAGAATCCTTGACAGCTATCAGAGTTTCATTAATTTTGCATGTGCTTTTTATTCCCAAGGATGCATAAAAGTGACTGTAAAAAATTTCAGTTTGAAATAAATGATATATTTCTTAACTTTCCGTTCATCTAAGAATTCTGAAAAAATATCAGAAATAAATTTTTCAAAAACACATTAAGAGATATTCAACATGGATAACAATAAGAAATATTTATTGAGTACTAAATCAGCATATTAGATTTCTAAAGATTTATGTGACACTGAATTGTGTGATGGTAGATGAAAATTCAACTTTGCTAGAGCAGGGATAATTGACACTTTAAAATGTACTTTAAATATAGTTCTGCTGGTTTTTTTACTGTTTTTACTTCAATTGTTCAAAAAAAATTTTTAAAAGATGTTTTCCCCTTGTCTTCTTATACCTGTAGTTCCATAAGGCACCTGATTTTTATGAAGCTATGCTCAGGTATCTCAACATTGTTTTCACTGCTCTCTTTTCAATGGAGTGTATTCTCAAGATTATTGCTTTCGGCCCCTTGGTGAGTATCATTACTTGGTCCAAAAAAATGCTGCACATACTGTAACAGCCATCTTCAAGGGACAGTTCACCCAAAAATGAATCTTCTGTCAAATTCCAGTGGAATGGAATGGAACATTTTTATAGCTGTGGTCCACTTTCATTGGGTGAAAAAGAGCAGATTAGAAATTCTGCCAAACATCTCTTTTTGTGTTCCACAGCAGATAAAAGGTTTGGAACAACCATGAAGGTGAGTAAAGGATGTCAGAATATTCATTTTTGGGTGAACTAATCCTTTAATGCACCGTTAAAAGTTCCTGTGTTAAGAGTGTGAAATTGTAAGCCTCTCCAACCTGTCCCCAAACAATCTCTCTGCTTTTTAGAATTACCTGAAAGACGCCTGGAATGTGTTTGACTTCGTGACTGTGCTGGGCAGCATCACTGACATCATAGTCACTGAGATTAAGGTAAGTGAGCGGCACTGAGCTCTGTGTTTGAGCTCTGTTAGAGGAGTCTCAGAGCTAGACCGAGTGTAATACCAGACAGAGAGATAGGCTGAGAAGAAAAGCCCAGACATGAATGATGATGAGCTGGATTCCCATCACAGCTCTGTGCCTGGCTCAAAAACAGAAGGGAGAGAGCTCTGTGTTGTTTTTCCAGATAAAATGACAGGAATTGAATAACCAAATTAATTTGGTAGTGCTCATTTTGACCAAATCACTAGTTTGTGGCTCTGATTTGGCTTTATGATGTTCACATGTTTTATGTTGTATTATATTTGATGTCTTGATGTCCATGTCTTTGTCAAAACTGCTGATGGTAATTGTGTTTGTTCTGTAATTATATTTGTGCGTGATGGCTGTTCTTGTTCTTCTGTGTTCCTTAAATGTCTTCACTCAAATCTTGGCTTGCTCCTGCCACGATTTAACATCTTCATGTATAGACTACGGTGAGTTGCTCTTTTTGAACTTATGTCTATTCCACTATGCTGGGAATGAAAGATCTTCCTTTGGCACATCTACTTTACTGAAGATAATGCAGCATCATTTCACAGTCACCTCATGTTTTTCAGTTGACTATGTAGTAAATATAGGTCTGGTTTGAATTCATTATGCTTCACTAATGCTTATCATGAAACGAAATCCCTATTGTTCCAACCAATCAACCAGTCATATTTTCAGCATTATTGTTCCAGGACCAACAAAAAATACCAAAAGTACATTTTACTTGACCATTTTTTGCAAAATTTTCACACTGAATCCAATGTAGAATTTTCTGGAAAAGACTAGATGTCTTAATGCAGGGATCCTTTTGACCTAAAATATTTACAGTACTTTCTACTTCAGATATTAAGGTAATATTTAAATAAATGATCAGCCCATTTGTATGTTTTTTGTCTCTGTGAGGTTTGGTTAAATGTTATGTAGGTAAATTGTGTTATGTAGGTAATAATTATTTATATTATAATATTATTATAATATTCTAAATTTTTTATTTGAATTATTTGAATTTTAAATGAATTATTTGAATTTCAAAACCTTTTCTGATTTAATTATAAGCTTTTCATCAGCTCACATGCAGTTCTGCTGTTAAACATAAACAACATTTGGGAAACCCTGCATTAAGGAATGACACTCTTGTTTTTTGAACACTAAAAAATTTACTTAATCTTATAATAAAAAGATAATTTCAGTCTAGTATTTCAGGTGCAATGTGTTTAATCTCATAGAGATTAAGGGGATAGTTTACCCAAAAATGAAAATTACACACCCTCCTGTCGTTCCAAACGTGTAAGTCCTTCGTTCATCAACAAAAAATATAATTTTTTTTTTTGATGCAAGAGATTTCTGACTCTGCATAGACTATGAAACTGTTCCAGAAACATAATAAGACCATCACCTCAACCATCATTTTAAAACAAGAATACCTTTTGTTCGTACAGAAAACAAATTCAATCAAGTCTTCTTCTTCAAATCATGTGTTCTGCCATTATCGAGAGTAGTTTTGCACATAAAGCATGCATTTAATGCTGCTGATGTAAGAACAGGACGAGCAAATCATACACACATGCATCATGGTGCATTTTCGCAGCTTCGTAAAATGATGTCACATGGACTGCTTTTCTGAAGTCTATGTTTCTGGTCCTTTCTAGTCATTTCAGTTGCATTGCTGCCTATGTAGGTTCAGAAAGCTCTTGAACTTCATCAAAAATATCTTTATTATTGTTCTCAAGATGAACAAAGTTCTCATGGGTTTGGGATGACATGAAAGTGAGTAATTAATGACAGAAATCATTTTTTTGTTGAACTATTACTTTAAGGTCTTAAACTATAATACTATTATACATGCTTTAGGATCTAAAAATACAAACTTAATGTTAAAAGATATGAGGGTTGAAGTAAAGAGTGCTGAATGAGTAAATTAGTAGAAATAAATTTTCAAACTGACAAAGCCTATACTCCCACAGGACCGTCTGCTGAACTTGAGTTTCCTGAGGCTCTTCAGAGCAGCCAGACTTGTCAAACTCCTCCGGCAGGGATACACCATTCGCATCCTGCTCTGGACATTCGTTCAATCTTTTAAGGTAGCTCTATATAGACTGTTTTGTTATTGCTTGATATTAATTGTTGGAGAGTGTTTTTTTTTTTAAATAAGTCCTAATTTCTTCACATTTATTTCCAGGCACTGCCTTATGTTTGCCTTCTAATCGCCATGCTGTTTTTCATCTACGCCATCATTGGAATGCAGGTATCTGTAATTTTAGTGCTTCACTGATGGTATTCTTCAAAAAAAGGTCATTGCATTTCTTTTGTGTAGTGAACTATAGGCTAATTAAAATCCAGAAATGGCATTTTGTCTAAAGGTTGTTTAATGTAACTGTTTCCAAATACATGTAATTTAAAGTAACTGTATTGTGATTGCAGGTGTTCGGGAACATTGAGTTGAATGATGATACCGCTATCAATCGCCACAACAACTTTCGCACTTTCCTCCAAGCCCTTATGCTGTTATTCAGGTCTGCACATGCCTGATATTCTTTAACTGCTACAATCAAAGCCACCCGAGAATGCAGGAAATCTTCTGGGGTTGTATAACAGAATCTAAAGTCTAAAAGACACATTATGATGCAGATTAGATAGGATTTTAGAGTTGCAATTTTTGACTCGGAACACTATATTTAGCCAGATCACTATATTTAGACTTTGATTGATATCAACCGTAATAGCACACATTTTTCTAATGCAATTAGGATTTTATGGAGAGCTGTATTTATAATTGATTAAGATCTTAATAAAGCTCTGTATAAAGTATTAAAATGGCATGGAATCATAGGATCTATTGATCTATCTATCTAGATTATTTGTAGTACTTGGAATCACTGTTTACAATCACTTTGTTGTGCTCCTTTTCTCTCTGGTCTCCCCTTTTGGTCAGATTCGATTTATAAGTACCATCTGGAGTATCAACCCTATTGATAGAAAAACAACATCCCCTAAAGAAATTCATAAATAAATTTCCATCTTTCCCTTATGTTCATTGCACCGGAGCTTCCTTTGAGCTTAGAGCCATGAGCAGACAACACATCAGTGTGACAACAGTGTTATAAATGAAAGCTGGCTCAACTGTAATTTAAATATCAGCACTTTTTCCCATCATCTTCAGTCTGTTGTATTCTCTGACAGTCGTTCCTGCTTTTAATAGCAGATGCTACGTTTATTCACTCAGCTCATCATCGTGTGTCTTTCAGGAGCGCCACTGGTGAAGCCTGGCATGAGATTATGCTGTCCTGTCTGAATGAGCGCACCTGTGACGCAGGCTCAGGCATTCAAGGAAAGGAGTGCGGGAGTGACTTCGCCTACTTCTACTTTGTCTCCTTTATTTTCCTATGCTCTTTCTTGGTTAGTGCTCAGATCCGAAACACCCTAAGCAGTTTTATCGTCACTGTAGCATGCCATCACATTCTAATGCCACAAAACGGCTTGATAATCTTAAACCTTAAAAATCAGCGAAATGTGATGCTGAAATATTCCTTTGTGTTTGGAATAGGGCTGGGTAGTGGTGTAGATTTCCTGATTCGAGTTGATTCTGATTTACAAGCTCTAATTTGATTCTGATTCAATATGGTTTCATTTAATTTTCATTTATTGGACATTTTTAGCTAGTCAGTCAGTTTATTTACACATTTATTTATTAAGTACATTTTAAAAAGTAAGCTGTTGGTCAATATGCTGTGTAAAGGTTTTAGACAACAGCAAGGATGAAACAAAAAATACAAACACAATGCACAGTAGGTTATAAGACGTTTGGAAAACATTTAGTGTGACCACTCTACAGTATAACTAATTTTTTTGAAAAAACTATTAATTAAAAAAAACGCAGCTCATAACGGTCATTTTGTACAATAACAGCAGAGGTGGTCGAAGTACACAAATTAAGTACTTGAGTAAAAGTACAGATCCATACTATAAAATATTACTCCAGTAAAAGTACTCCTTTTTCAATTTTACTCGAGTGAAAGTAAAAAAGTACTTTTTTTATGTACTTAAATAAAAAAGTACTGATAGATTTATTTAGCAATTTTATACAGTATACTTAATTTTATATAGCACATATTTGTTTTATAGTCTTACTGATCAGGTTTTTGACGAGCATCGTGCAGTAATGAAGCTTACCTTCAATGTACCTGAGAGAAAACAGATTTAAGATTCTAATTTTCACCAGTAAGAAAAAAGTGTTTTGAGGCATAGGCTATTTTTTTGCAGAACATCACAATATAAATATAAACTATATAAAAACAGACATAGAGCTAAATGCGTAGAATTTTAATAAAACCGCTAACATTACAGCAGCAGAGAATATGAACGTTTTTTGACTTAGAGACACTGATGTTGATGTGTCTGCATTCATTTCAGTGGACTTAAATAGATCACCCTTTACAGCAGTGTAACAAACTGACAATTTTGACCTAAATATGATTTTCAGTTAATGTTAGTAACTTACTTCACGCATCATCAGTCGCGCGCGTCAGTTGTTTGATTTACTGGAGACTCGCTCTGAACGGATCGTTTGAATCAGTGAGCTGTCGAATCGAGAACAGCTGCAATCGAACCGTTCTAATTCGAGAATGAATCGTTTGTTGCGATTTGCGAACCGAGTAAACAGGTTCATTAAAAAGAATCAGTTTGGTAATGAATCGCTCGTCTGTGTCTCACTCGGAGCACGTGATATATAAGTAACAATATGTTTTATGAAATGTAGTGAAGTAAAAGTTGCTAAAAATAAAACTACTCCGGTAAAGTACAGATACTTGAAAATTACAACTACTTCGTTACTGTCCACCACTGAATAACAGGTCTATTCTATATGTTTTTGATTAATTAAAAAGAATGAGTTTATGATAGTGAGTTGAATCGGACTGCATTGGTCATGTTGAATGCTATTTTTGCATCCAGTCCACCCAAACAACTTAACAGAAACACATTTATATGTAGTCTTCAGATTTAATTTGAAGTCAAATTTAATACACACTGCAAACTCACATTTACGATTGAGGTAAATAATTTTATTGATTATAATTATTTATTTTGGCTTAGTGCTGAAGATGTTGTGTGATTAATCAGAAAATCTGTATTTTTACCCAACCCTAATTTGCAATTAATACCATATTCACAGCTAGTTTTTCCTGCTCCATGACCTTCAGATTCTTTTCTCCCACCACTTCCTCCAGATGTTGAACCTGTTTGTGGCTGTCATTATGGACAACTTTGAATATCTGACACGTGACTCCTCCATCTTGGGCCCTCACCACCTGGATGAGTTTATCCGAGTGTGGGCGGAGTATGACCCAGCCGCATGGTATGTTTCAGCCTGCACTCCCCCGCCAGATGGAGACCTACTCTTGTGATAAATATAGTAACTGAGTTTGGCAACAGTTGAGAGAAGGAGAGTCATTCTGTAAGGACTCAAAGGCCTTCTCAGGTTAGACCACATAAAAAAGAGAGAAAAAGCGAATATTCCCTGTGATAATGTGTGATTTAAGATCTCCCACACAATGCCCATAAGAATTGTGGTCTGGATGTGAATGGGAACTTGCGCTCCTATCCGCGTCCATTCTGACAACAACACAAATGTGCTCTCCAAGCTTTCTTCCTGTATGTGTCATGTTTTGCTTGTTCTTTCCGCAGCGGACGGATTTCCTATAAGGATATGTACAATTTGTTGCGAATTATCTCGCCCCCCCTTGGCTTAGGGAAGAACTGCCCTAATAGGGTAGCATACAAGGTTTGCAACCCAAGCAACTTCTTCCACATGTGGCCTCTGTGTGCAAACGCCCAGAGACCCAAACTCGAATGGCTATGCTCAAATGACTTGCCTACACACAAGCACTTGCCCCACCAGATCTGACTGGCTTTGGTTAGTGATGCTGAATGGGAAACAAAGCTTTCAATGCCACATCAACTATAACCTTCTTTTTATGGCACACATGTGCAGTTGTCATTTTCAAAATTCACTAATGTATTAACCAATATTGTCTTGGCTATTAATTGCATAAACCGTTCAAATGAACGAGGACGGAAGAGAAACTGGCGTTGAAACCTTTGTTTCCGTGCACTGAAAGAGGAAACTTCCCCCCCTGATGTCTCAGCATGCAGATGCAGACATCTTCCAAACAATGCAGCCATTCTGTCACCATCCACTCCTCGTGTCATCTCACTCACCTCTTCCATCTCTGCTTATCAGGGAACAACTCTCTCACATCTGACCTCTAACCTTTGGGATCTATCTCTGACCTTGCCAGGCCAGGATGGCATCCCTGTCCATGACACTCTTGGAAATCTGATTAACAAAAGATTTCTGTTTTTTGTCGTCTGTTGTTTGTTTTGTCTATTTTTCATTTCGTCTTGTTGGGTTTATTTTCTGCCCTCTTGTTTCTCTTCCCGTCTCTCTAACCCCCCATCCTTTTCTTTATCTTGGGTTTTTTGCGTTGTCTGCACTGTGAAGTGGCCGTATCAAGTACCTCGATATGTATGAGATGCTGCTCCACATGTCCCCACCTTTAGGTTTGGGAAAGAAATGCCCTTCACGAATCGCCTACAAGGTAGCTAAACTTCACATGCCCCCCTCTCCCTGCTCGTACTGTCTTCCCATTGGCTTATTCTTCAGCCAATCTCTGTGCTCTTGCAGTGTTTCCCTCTTTTTTTTTTTTCTTTTAACTGTTTTTTTTTCTCCCCACGCTCTGATCTTTTTGGTGTAGTCCCTCTCCCTCTGCTTTTTTATTGGAGTCTTTCCCTCCACTAATCTAGGGATGGTCACAGACTAATGAATATGACTGCAGAACATAAGTTTATTATAACTACCACCCAAGTTCATTGAAAATACATGCCTATGTCGACATTTTAAAAAAACTGCACTTTTTGCAACACTACCAAAGGTGAAGGTCCAGTTAGTGACATTAAAATTCAGTTTTATGTGAAATGTAGCATCTGACAGTGCTTTGGTGCATTGTTTGATGTACATTTCGCAGCAGTTCCAAAATTAAATGTGCTACAATAATACAGTAATTCTCTACCGCGTTTAAAAAAAAAATACCACCAATGCAAAACCCTAACTGATAGACAACACATTTTTTGAAGCAATTATGCCATGGACTCATATCCAAGTGCTCGAAATTGAAAATTCAACACTTTACCAGGTGAGGTAGTGAGCAAGTTTACTAAAACAAAAAGCCATACATATTGAGCTGGTTATGTTAGGTAAACATTAAAATGTATTACAGTAGTCTACAAATCATGCATTATGATAACAGTATTTTGAAGCCATGAGAGGGTATTGGGGACAAACCGTACACTCAAATAAGTCTTTATTGATTGATAATCTGACCTATAATCATAATTTGTGTGAGAAAAGTGAGAATAAAAGTTATTACTAGTATTACTAGTTATTTTTTTTGTGTATACAGTAGGTAGATTTTTTTTTTGTAGTTTTGCTCAAATATAGGTAGAAGCATGTATTTCCATTGACCCTATGTTCTTTAATTATGACAATAATAAGTGAGACTTAAATCTCTCTCTCTGTATATATATATTTATTTTTTTATCTGTGGTCATACTTCATGTGTATAAAATTTCCCCCATAAGTTGCATTGTGAAAGGGTTTGTGCACGACATTGTAAAAATGATTTTCTGTACCAATCATATGCACTGTAAAATCAAAACAATTTATGTAATGTCAATTTACATAAAAATGTGCCCAATTGCTCTTTTTGCGGGTTTCTATGTCTTTGGTATTTACTTGAAGGCCCCAAATCTAGCTCAAAAACATCTTTTAGAGCCTTAACGTTATACTAAAATAGGAAAGGTCCCCTCTCTCACCCTTGTTTCATGGAGCAGTGTGTGTGTAACCTAAGTTGCTTTCAGTCATGAGAACTATGCACTTGAACTCTCTCTTCCTGTCTTGGCGGTCTTTCACTTTTTCTCCTTGTCTTGCTTGTGCTGTTTTTCTGTCATCCACTTGACCATTTCCTCTCTCTTTTCTTTGTCCTGTAGTCTTCTCTCTATTTCTCTATGTCTGCAGTACGTGAGAATGTATATCTGTGTGTGAGAATGTACACCTATTTTATTTTTCATTATGATCTGTTTTTCTTGCACTGCTAATGCTAGTAAACGTATGCTCTCTTTGCTCAGGGGAGCTCAACTCTTCACAATTAATCACACTAATCATACTGTATACTTTACCTGTACATCCCATGATACAACTGATGTGTCTTGTTTAAAGGTGCACTCGGTTATTTTCCACTAAAAAACCATACAGAAATTAATAGAGAAATATGTTTAAAGTTATGTGCAGTCAGTCTAATAAAAACTATATTTTGTATAGGGTCGCCTTCTGAAAGCGCTCTATTTTAAAATCACGTGACAAGCCAGATACTGATTGTTATATTTTATAACAGCACAGAATAAATTAATTATGACTGACAGCTAGTAGACTATTTCTGTATTTCTATAAATGCATTATAAACGTCATCCACAACACTAGGTGTCAGTATAAAGGAAGTGCAAAATAGCTGCATTATCTAGCAATATAAACACCTGAAAAAAAAAAAGAATAATAATTCTGAGAGTGCACCTTTAAAGATTATGTCATTTTTGAGACACAATTGAGTGAATTTTAGACATGATTTTTACTATGGTTCAGTCGAAATTCGCCAATGTATTTAACATTGTTTCAGCTTTGAAAAGACACATTTGATTACCATTTGAAACTTTTAAATCTAAAAGCAGCACATTTATTGATTAGTAACTCTCAGAGTCGAGCTCCCATGTCCTCTGAAGCCCCTCATGGTTATGTGTACATGCTTTGTCTCTCGAGTCGGTGTTGATTTATCACCTGTGCACTTTGGTTGCGGATTGTAGCCTATAACAGTGAATGTGAATGTTTGATTCTGTATGTTCCTATTCTCTATGTGAACAAAACAAAACAGTTTGCTTGCTTGGAACGCTAAGATTAGATCAGGATTTTACATTTCTGAGAAACTGATCCAATATACATGCTGCTTGATTTCTAGAATGCGTGAATTGAATCGATAGAAGGATTTGAAAGAATCATGTCTTATCTCAGATGCACACAAACTGTTTTGTTTGAGATTTTGGGTTGTTCTGGATGGTGTTGATGTTGAGAAGTTTTTACCCCACTAATGAACTTCATGCCCCCCACCCCAGCGGCTGGTAAAAATGAACATGCCCATTGCAGATGACAACAGTGTGCACTTCACCTCCACCCTGATGGCTCTGATCCGCACAGCCCTGGAGATCAAACTCGGTTCAGGTCAGTCTGGTGTCCTTATTCCTGTCTAAATGATTGTGTAATTATTGTACAGATTAGATTTTAGATATTTGTATCACCTCCCCTTTCTTTAAAAAAAAACTTTCTATTTTTACACTTTTCTATACTTTCTAGATTTACTTTCTTATTCAGTGTAATCTGCTCTGATGCTGCTGCTAAGGCCATTACCACTCTTCAGAGCAGTGTGTGTGGGATGGTGTGTGTAGCATGTGTGTAGCAACTCTCAGTGTTTGGCACTGGATGGGTTTTCTAGCTTCATTTTCACAGTTTTGCCTTATGATTTGTAGAAAATAGAGCGTATGAAGTTTGTGTTCAGCGGACATTCTCCAAAATAGCGCCGAATTGTTGAATAAAGTCTTTTTTTTGTTTTCTTTCCATGCTAAAAGAATTCTAGAAGCATTTTGAACTGATGGCAGATGGCGTATTACAGTACATACAATTGACACTTTTTAGGTCCTTGACAGTGTAATTTACTTGGCAGTCAATGGGACAGTCACAAGCCTCCCGTTTTTTTTCTTGATCATATTCAAGTAGATAAAAAAGATAAATGTTGAAAATATTCATGAAACACCAAAATTACTGAATTGTGTATGTAAATATGGTCTAATTAGCCTTTTTCTTCTGTGTTAATGAATATTTCTGCAGGTATGGTGGCTCAACGTCTTTCAGACGCTGAACTAAAGAAGGAGCTCGCCACAGTCTGGCCAAACCTGTCTCAGAAGACCATGGACCTGCTGGTCACTCCACACAAACGTAAACACAATTTTGCATCATAACCCAGGAGATCCTTTCTTGCTTTTGCTACAGAAGTGCTTGCATCACATTTCACATGACTAACACTGAAGTACAACCTCGTGCTTTTGAATGATCTAAACAGAACCAAAGTAATTCTACACGTGCAAACATCTCTAAATGCAATACACAGCAACATCTAGTGGTCACCAGTGTAACATTTTAAACAGCACATAACCAAGGTGCATTTGTCTCTTTTCAGCCAATGAGCTTACAGTTGGGAAGGTATATGCGGCTCTTATGATTTTTGACTATTACAAGCAAAATAGAGCCAAAAGACTTCAGATGCAGCAGCAGCAGCTGAGAGAACAGGCAGGACCTGGATCTCAGGTGATACATATACTGTATATACACTTACATTACTAGTCAAATTGTGCTATTTTTAAAGTCATCAAACTGTAAAATAACAAATGTAAAATGCATATGTATGTTATTGAATGTATGTATGTAATAAAAAAAATAGATCAATTAACTTAGATTTAACCTTTAGATTTTTTTTTATTGTAAATAAAAAACAAAAGACTTCCAACTGTAAATTAATATATGTTTCGATTCTCTCTGCTTGAAGAATAAAGTCAGTGCTCTTTTAGAGCCTATTCTTCCACTAACCCACATGCAAGATCAAGCTGTGAACAGTGTAGATTCAGCCTCAGAGTTTCAACCTCAGACCAGACCCAGCTCCACCATGCTTAACAACGGACGCACACAGTGAGCACAAAATCCCTTCTACATTTGTATTCAGCGCACACACAAATTCATCTCTTTGCCATGACAAGTATATCAACTCTAATACGTTGTCAAATTTCATGCCCAGTCTTGACAACACAATAAAGGAATCTTTATCCTGGGCCTCAGAGAAGTCCAAGGAGGTCCCACCATCTAAACGACGGCCAATGTCCAGAGGTCCATCAGAGGATGCCTCAAATGCAAACACTGCCCAGGTGCTGTGAAAAAAACACTGACTCTCTGTGACATGCGCAGTGTCTTTCTTTAATGTGTATTTAACCTCTTATTGTTTGTATTTAATAGGAGTCAGTAGAAATGAGGACGATGGAGAACAGTGCCAACACAGTGACCTCTGGCGGCCTTGAAGGCCAAGGACGTGCGGTATCCATGCCAAAACTCAACGCAGAGATGCAGGTATTATATTGAATTAATGTTACGCATTCGAAACCTTGAATGTGTCAAGAGAACATTGCGCGTGTTTATGTATTGTTGCATTGTTTTTGCATGCCAAGTCTAATGAAAATAGGACGTTTGTCGGATTTCAGGGCACAGGGGAGGTAAAACATAATACAATTAGTATTTGGTAGGTTGCCAGATTTGCACCCTGTATCAGTTTTCAGCTAAGAGGAAGTGAAATGAAGCGCTCAATCTGAATAAGCAGACTCTCAAGAAAAGGTTCAAAGTACTTTATGGTTACTTTGAGATGGATGTAAAAATCCATATTGGTTTGAATGCTGAGTGGCATTCTTTTGTATTTATTTCAAATGTGATTGCACAGAAGCAGCTAAAAGGTTAATGCGATTCACCAATGGATTGTGTTGTTTTGGGATCTCAGCTTTTAGTTTGCTTAATGTTATAGTATGTAAGGACAGCCGAGACATTGGAAAAATAAATCTAAAATCATCTGACTATGAGATTCATGTTCCATTTGGACTCTGCAAAAGACAATCCATCCATTAAGACTCATTAGGATATCCCTCCTATCAAATCACACCTATCCCACACCTCTCTAGTGCTAATGGGCTGCTCAGGCTCACTGAGTGCCTCTATTTCACTCCCAAATTTGATTCCCATCCAAAACCAAATCTCTTTAAAGTGCTGGGCTACCCGATAAGAGACATTAAATGCTGAATGTAACGTTTCAGCACCTGCTAATATGTCCAAATCCCTCTGGTTTCTGCTTGGGAAATCCCTTCACCATTGGCATCAGGCCATCTCCAGTCCTTCTGCTTGACGGAAGAAAATAGATCCAAATTACAGCCTCAAATGCAGGTTTAGTTATACAACAACGCAGAAACTCTGCAAAACTATGTTATGGAGAAGACCTGCATAGACGTTATGATTGACAGGTGTGCCTTAAGGTATGACTCGTGGATGGATGGAAAGAGGATGAATGATAAACTATGATATAGATTCTCAGAGGGAAGCTTTAAAGGGATATTTCACCCAACAATGAAAAGGTCTTGCATTCCAAAACCATAAGACTTTCATGCATCTTCAGAACACAGATTACCATATTTTTTACTTTCTGACCCTGCATAAACAGCAATACAACTACCAACTGTATTTCAAGGCCCACAAAATTAGTAATGACATTGTTAAAGTAGTCCATGTGACATCTGTGGTTCAAACCTACATTTTTGAACAAGAATACTTTTTGTGCACAAAGAAAACTAAAATAATGACTTTATTCAACAATTTCTTCTTGAGTGCCACACCGTGAAGATTTTTTTTCTTTTCACACAAAAACATTTTAATGATGTCCTTACTGTCCTTCCTTTGTATTTCAAAGATGGAAGGTTTTACTGGTTTGTAATGACAGTAAATAATAACAGAATTTTCATTTTTATGTGAATTCTCCCTTTAAGTTTATTCACTGCAAAAGGTGACACATAAAACAATGTTTTACACATGTAGGTTTACAGGTGAATTATGTCATTTCTACACCCCTAGTCTAACTATACGAAGTGGCAAAAATACTGTCCATCATGCACAGTGACTTTTAATGTGTTTCTTTAAAGTACATTATCATGAATATCCTTTTTTCCCCTCTCTCCATGTCTACCCTGCCCTTCACTTCTATTTTGTCCTCGGACACGCTTCATCAGAGGAGTCAATCTCGTCATTCTCCAGGGACTTTATTGGAAGTAAGATTATTTTTTCTAATAATAAGAATATATTAAGGATCCTCCTCAGTGGGGCATCAGCACACTTCAAAGGTGGTCTCAAAATTATTTAATTTGTTTGAAATAATACAAAACACACCTTGGAGTCAACTATGTTGAGAAACACTGAGCTAAACTTTGTTATAGGTTACAGTAAGCCCCAGGTCTGTCTGTCCTCGGTGTCAGAAGAGGATTAGCAGCCTGTTGTACGGCAAAACATGAAATCAAAGCAAGTCTAGTACAGCCAGTGGCCTTTGATCATTTCAGACAAATTCAGAGGCACACCATTAAAATGCACCTGTGGATGGGAGCATAAATTGAGGGCCTAAACCCAAAATAAGTGTTTCCTTAAATGGGATTAGCTCAGCTGCTACAGATGTTACATTGCCTCTAATACTATGATGTCATAATGATCCCTTAGATAGTTACTGTGGTCTGGAGTATATCCCTGTATTTATGCATCTGAGATAAAATGGAGGTTTAGCAAACAAGACAAAGTCATTATAGGCAGTGTTTCAGTGCAGCATTCCTTGTAATATTCCAAGATAACAATGTCCAAAAGCATTCATCTGACTTTATGTAACCACCGCCTTGTTTTCTTTCTCAGACCATTCCCGATTCCCCCATGAGACGCTCCGCATCCACTTTTGCACCACAGCGCCCTCAGGAGGTGAATCTGAATGACTACATTTTGGCAAAACCTGTTCAAGAACGACATCACCACCATCACCATCATCACCGATGCCATCATCGTAGAGACAAAGACAAGAAACAGATATCTCTGGACAGGTCGCCCACTGGACAACACAAAGCTACAGGTCTTTACACTTTCATAAGATTCCCCAAAAAACAGTTGCATGAAGTGATGAAGCACAATGTTTTAAATGCGGATCTCTCTGGAGATTTTTGGTTGCAGTGGTTGAACTGATCCTAAACCTGTTGAGGATCAGTGAAGTGCAGAAGCAGGGCCTGGTGTAAGAGCATCCGGCCACAGCTGGCCTCTATTAGCCAGATAAAAGGGACTAACAGACATGCAGACTCATGACCTGATAATTTATGGTTACCTCTCAGCAGGCCAATTGAGAACAGGGAAGAAAAATTTTAAGGTCAAGTTTTTGACTGGAGCCTGTTGAAGAATGTGAAAATCCAGAGGAGAGGGAGACTGGGAGAGATGGATCTGCCACAGCAGGGCTCAATAGCTCAAGAAATCCTGTTGTTTTGTTTTATTTTTCCTTCAGTTAAAAAAAAAAACAGGAAGGGGTCAAAAGATTTCCTTTTCTTAAGTTATATTTGAATTTAAAATTTATTTTTTTTGTTCTCAGTTGTTAAAATGGAAGCGTTACTTTCTTATTACATTTTGTAATGAAAATATGACCAGATATTGCATTGTATTTTCTTTTCACACTACAAGACATTTTCTTCCTGTTTTATAGTTATAGTTATATAACAATTAAAAAATATAAATAAATTTCATGAAATGGTGCTATATATCATGATTTTCCATAAAATATTATAAATATTCTAAAAAGCAAAAATAATCTATTAAGAAATCTATTACAATTTATTTTAATTGTTTTTTTTTATTATTGGCAAATAACATGCTTTTTTTGCACATTAAGTGTTTTTTTTAGTCAAAAAATATATGTAATAATAATAATAATAATAATAATAATAATAATAAAATGTCAATAACAATTTTGCTTTTCAAGTAATCTTGTCTAAAGCTAAGTACAGATTAAGAAAAGACTTTTGGTTTGTCTTTCTTTCCCTCGTGTTTTGGTTGGTTCTCAGGCACAGCAGCTGAACCAGTAGAGGAGAGGTCACATGACCGAGGTCGTTCCCATGAGAGAAAGCATCATTCATCTTCGGCTGAGAAGCAGCGATATTACTCTTGTGATCGCTACGGCAGTCGGGAACACTGTCCCAGCAAGTCTGCCGTGGCAAGCTGTGCCACCTCGCCCAGCGAAGCCCAGGAGGCCAGTCTCAACAAGCAGGTGGGATGGGGTTGTCAAGACAGGACAGGGGCATGTGTTCAAATGAAAGTCTAGGTTAAAGGTTAGAGACTGGATAATGATTAGGAAATATATAAAAGGATCTTTTGAGTTTGATCTAATGAAAACATGTTAGGGATTTGAGACCAGATAAAAATTGAATAGTTATAAAGGTAAAAATCTGCGGAAAGTGCCAAGATGCATTAAACAGTAATGAAGATAATGTTCTGAGTTAAACAAAGGTTAAGCTCTATGGTCTGTGGCATCTACTGTATGTCCCTCAATATAAAAAAGCAGTACACTTACAATGGAAACCAATGGGATTTTTTAAACGCACACGGTTTAACACATTTAAGTCTTAAATATTGTACATTAACAAGAGACCTAAATAAGGAATCTTCTGCCATTATCGCAGACCTGTTATCCTATTAGCCACTATAGGTAAACACCTAGAAGAAAAAAACCCAAAATGCAGTAAACTATAAAACTACAATATTTGTGCTACAAACCAGTGTGTTAAACAATTGTAAATCAAAACAATTTGACAATTGCCAATTTACGAAATGTCAGGCAGCATACAGTAACAAAATAGCAACATCCTCCCCTATATTAAAAACAAGATGGATAGTGAGTATTGAACTGATAAAAGTGTTAAAAGGAAATCTATCATTTAAAGGCAATCTTATAGTTGGTCAGTTAGCGTTATACATTTTTAATGAGAAAAAAAATGTTGTGGTGTTTTCCTTGTCTAATGATGAATAATTTGTCTGAAATGAATGTTTAGAATCATATACTGTATGCATTAGGGATTTTATCTGCTTCATTTATTTAGCATATGTTTAAGCGGTGAATTTGTGTAGTACAGACTCCTGCTGTTGGATTTTAAAGCTCTCAGGGCACAAATCACACAGAAATGCTAACCATTTCTACTCAAGCCATGAAGATGTTAAGCGATTACAGTTTTTTTCCTCTAAAATGTTTGACAGTTTGAATGAATGCAAAGTGTCTGTTCTCTACAGTTGTAGTGCAACCACTCATAGGCTTTTACCTCTCTTCCCACTTTTCTTCCACACCATTTCTCTGTGCATTTGTCCGTCTTTTCTTTCTTTGTCTTCACTGTCATCTTCACTCTTTTGTCTTTCGTTTTTGTCCTATTCATGGTCCATCTTTTTCCTCTGTCTCGTCCAACGTGTTACTCGTCCTTTTCTTCCTTCCTTTGGCTCCTGGTCCCTGTCTAAACTTTTGGGCATTTCCCCCTCATCATTTTATTGTTTTGATTTGCTTGTTTAATTTTCATCTAGGGCAGTGGGTGGGCTAAGGGGAGCCCGGTGTTGTTGACCTCAGGGGCGAGCACTCCAAGCCGTGGGCGCAGACAGCTGCCCCAGACCCCCCTTACTCCTCGTCCCTCCGTGGCCTACAGGACTGCCAACTCTTCCCCTGTGCAATTTCTAGGCACAAATGCTGGCTTGCTTCCCCCGAGTCCCGGCAGGCTGAGCCGCGGTCTGTCCGAGCACAACGCCCTCTTACACAGCGGCTCCATCTCCAGCTCGCCGCCCCCCGTCAGTCGCATTAACTCAGAACCCTTCTTGGGGCCCCCGGACCACCCTGCCGGCCTCCAGCCCGAAACCTACGCCGTCTTCCAAGAGGATTTGACCCCTCAGATGGGTCACTCTGCCCGGACTGTAGGGATGCCGATAGTGGCGATTCCCCCACCTCCCCAACAGCAGTTCCGCAGGGTTCCCAATGGATACCACTTCATCACGGGCCCCAGGGCCAGCAGTGGACGAGCAAGGCAGTACTACCCAGAGGCAGAGGTGGACGACTGGTGCTAGCATGGCTTTAAATTACACACACACGCACACACACATACAGATGACGTTTTTGTTTTTGAATCATGATGAGTTTTATCATCTCTTATTTTGCGGGTGGTGTTAAATGCAGTAATACATGTGTTTGTTTTCCAATGTCCAAAGGATAAAACATACATGCACATTTACAAAGCAGCAGATGTGGGATAAAAAGGCTCAATCCCCCCTGGCTTTGATGTATTTGAGTCAGGCTAAATGGTTTGGTGGGTGTGGTCTCTTTAAAAACACTTAAGATTGACAGTTTATGTGAAAACAGATGGGCTTTTTCTTAATCTTTGCCTTTTTAAGGGTGAAAGATGCCAAAATATGCTTGTGTAACCTGGGAAAAGAGTGACCCACTGCTTGAAGTGTAGACCACAATGGGCGTCGGGCCAGTTTCCCTCAAAACCAGCCTCTAAGACGCACCCCAAATGCAAATATTCCCATGAAAATGTTATCTTGGCATTATATACAGTAGTTGTACCTTTTATGGAGCGAGAGTTTACAGAAGTGGCTAGAAATACAAGAAACATTTTATTTGGTGAAAGGCACAATAGCAGTGCCCCCTATCTCCATTTAAGAGATTTTCACGTTATTTCACACTGTTGCGAAAGCAGATTGTTCATTATGCTGCTGATGACCATTCCTCGCACATGTGGCTGTGTGCGAAAACCTTTGACAACCATAATGTACTTTGTTTTATATCAAATTGTAGATATTTTATCTATTCATTATGTGCTTTTTTGTATTGTAAAGGCGAACGGTTTTACGTAAATTGCTTGCGGCTTCACCATACTGTCAGGTCTACCGATTCTTCTTGACTGCTCCAGATGTTATTTACAAAGTGCCTAACCTTTTGAATATATTGTAGTAGTGATGCAACCTCAGCCTTTTTTAGTGCATCCACACTTGAGAGAGTGAACTGAACAAGCTCTAAGGGTTAAATGGAACTACAAGGTGTTACGATCGCAGGCCTTAATTCAGAAGATACAGTACCACATTAGGTTCTTTGAATGGAAATGACAGTATGATTGTTTTGTTTTTTTAAATTCTTGTCTCCTTTTTTGTACAATTTTAGTACTGAATGGAATATTGAAAAATTCCATCACCAAAAGCATATGTTAGTATGGAGTACCTATTTAAAAAATTGCAGTAGTTGTGTTTTTGTCCTGACGGGGGACTTTATAACCACAGTTATAAAATTGCATGTTAAAAAAAGTCTTCAATTCTTGATTGACCATGGTTAAGAAACTAATATTTACGATGTATATTTCCTGTCCTGATGAAGATGCTCAGACCGCATTGCTGTTTGCCTTCTCTGTTTGATCCTTTATGGTTAGATGCAAGGACTGAGAACTGAAGAACTGTCACAAAGGAGTGTGCTTTGCCCATGTAGCAGGTTTCCTGATGTGAGCACGTGTTGGGTTGCATTGAGTCGGGGTCCTGGCACCGGTACAGTAGGCCGATCTGTGTTAGGGTTAAACTTTCCCTCTCATGGCACTCCTCCAAGCACACATACACACTCACAGCTTTCATTCTGTTGCCGTTCCCCAGCTGCTGGCCGTATAGAAATATGGCCGGCTTCTTTTTATCACGCTGGTAACATGAGAGGAATATTTAGCCACCTGAATTCAGAGGGTGAGGCAGTCTGAAAGAACAGAAAAAAGCCTCTGTATTGGGACACTGTACAGACTGGGATCATTTCATGAGTCCCGCATTGACATACATAAATACATTAAATGCTTGGAGAATTGTTTGGCTAATCAGGTGATTCTTGGCCACTGAAGTGTCAGGGCTTTGCTGACAGTGAATGTTATTTCATTTTCTTTTTTTTTTTTTTTTAAACATGCATTTTCTTTATGTAGGGCTATGCAACAAGATGACACTTTGAAAAATATACTTCATTCATTTTGTAGCTTTGCCTGCTGGGAAATCCAGATTCAGGCTTTAGCATGATAGTGACCAAATCTTCTTTTCTTTTTTTTTTTTTTTTTTTAATAATAATAATGAAAAAATGTATGAAAAAATATATTTTAGAATGCATAAAGGCACAATGATTAAAAAGCAGAAATCAGCAAAAACGTATCTATGTATCTATCTATCTATCTATCTATCTATATATATATATATAAAAATTGCAAGTTTCTGTATGTGCATGCATCAGAGATGTCCAGTTTGTCAGGGGAAAAAGGAAAATGTTGTTTCAAATCTACGGTCTGGACAACTGCTATTTTTCTACATGCTCTGTGAGACTGAGGTTAAAGGATGTGCTGAAATTTTGCTGATATTGTTATGACTTGTTGCATCGTTCACGTGTAACTATAGAACAAATCTTTGCACTCTCAGCACATCTATTGATGTCCTTCGGCATGTTGCCATAGTGGATGAAAACTGTGGTTCTATCGATAACACGATTTCCTCAGCTTCTCTATGATTTGGAAAAACATCATATTCATCTACCAAACCTTTCACAATTTATTGCCAAATTCTGAGATGCTCTTTTCCCCTGTACATCAACCAAGCTTAAATTTGGCTGTTCCTGGAAAAATTAATGTTTGCATGGTCTTAAAAATGTATGCGCATGTTAAAATACCCATGGTTTATCTTCGTACTTTTTGATACAATGTATTTTTTTTTTAATGACCTTTGATATGAATTAGGGGATTTGTTGAAATAATAAAAAAATTAATTGTTGAAACGTTTATAAATAAAGGAAACAGTATTGATATGTTGACAGCTCCATCCATGCATAAGAGCTGGCACATCCTTTATTTGATTTCTGCTATTGACTTGTTTGTTGCCTGATTTCTGTTCCATGGCCAGACTTTGAAATCTGCAGTTGTTTCTACTATAACATTTTTGTATGAAGCGAATCCTTGAATTAAAAAATGAACTCAAATAATAGAAATCTGTGGTTTATTAAATATTTAGCCTGCCCTGAAAACATGCATGCAAATATTTGATAATAAATCATATTATACGATAACATGTTTATATGATAAAATATATTATCCCGACAGGATTTTTTGATTTATTATGTTACAGATTGATCAAAGCATGAGACTGTAAAGGAGTGGCAAGGTGATTCAGGGTTCCACCTGTCTGGAGGCTTACTTGGATCTGATTGGCTGGTTTGGGTAATGTGGGCGGGTTTGAACGGGGATGATTGGGAAGCGTGCATTTGCGGAGCAAGAAGACTTCTAGAAGTAGACTGATAACATCACGCTCAATACTTTTATAAACTTTCCATACCATAGACACATCAGCTTTTAAGCTATAATTTATATTCATGTTTTTTCCCTTTCGTAGGCTTTTTTCATCATTTTAATACGATTTGTGTGTTAACCGGAGGAACACACTGCTTTTTAGAGATGTGGTTCATTTTATCAATGTGTGCACTGGTTAAAGCTTTCCATGCAGACTTCTCGGAAACAGGATCTGGTGTGCTGGACTCAGGTAAGAACAGAGCGGAAACACTTCACCTGCCGACGCGCGCGTGTGGTGTAAACAAAACTAGTAGCTTTCAGTTTATAATTTCAGTTATAGAAATATTCAGTTTATTTGTATAATTAGTTTACGTTGTTTAATAAAAAAACATTAAATAATAGCAATTAAAAGAGCGTTGGCTTTAGTAACTGACACACTTAACTGTTTACATTAACAACCTTAAAATTAACGTCCATGTGATAAAGAGTCTTTCCTTAATTGGTATTCATTTACGCACATACTGAAAAAGATGCTTTTAATAACTTTAACCGCGGATAATAGCCTAATACAGTCCTTGCCTGGGTCATTTCGTATCACTTCAGTAACTTTTAACTGTTGTGTAGTATCCATATTATCCCGAGGTGGCGGTGTAGTAACACATATAAATGTTTATGGACTCTAATTGAACATTACCTCTTAGTCGTGTTTAAGTATAAGCTTAATCACCTGGTATTTAAAGCTAAAAACTATTACAGACTGCTTCAAGCTATTATAAACTTAAATAACGTGTTTGCAATTTGTACACTCTGATGGTAAAGCTCATGGAGTGGTTGGCTGTCAACAGCTGTTGAACATATTTCTTAGAGAAAACCCATATAACCACATTCAAGTTCTTTACATTTTTCCAGAAATCTGTTCCACAGTCTTATACCACCATGTCATCATTTGTACTTCCATACGTCCATATGTGAAAGGAATCTTTAATTGAGCTAATGTTTCAAAAGTTTCTCATGGGCTCTGTTACAGCCACCTGTCCCACTGAAGGGGGTTTGCCTCCTCAGTGGTTGGAGAACATTGTGGATAATCTGGGGATTGTTAGAGCAAGCCTGCAGATCCCATTATGTAATCCGTGCAGTGACATGTTTTACAACTTTTAATAAGATGTGCCATTCATGAGTAAATTTGTTGGTTTTCAATTGCTAGGCTTTAGAAAATATAGGTCACAGCTCTATTGCCATCAACACCTGCAACACTTTTAAACTGCTGAGAGAGATACATTAGATTTATAGGAGATGTTTCTGTTTGTTAAAGCCCCAAATTACATCATCGAGGACTTCGTGAGAATGGTCTCAGTATTGTATTTTTTGGAAAATGTAGTTTTTCTGGAAATTTGGAGCACATCTTGCTTTTATTTGATCACGTGTACCACTTTGATCATGTCTGACTTTCAGAATGTGCAGATGTGGTTTTAAAAGCCCTGTCTGATCGTGGTACAGTGTCAGTGCCTTGTCTATGGGCAGAGAATAATACATATCGTCATTTTAGAACTTCTTGGCAAGGATCTTCAGCAGGAGGTCAATTACTGTTTGATCTCAAAGAATGAATATTGTTTTGTTACAAAACACAATATGTTCAATTTGTACAATATGTCAATGTTAATTTGAACAAAAGTTCATCTAATGTGAAATTTTGGTGCATTTGTGGAGCCTATAAGATTTTTAGATTTGATAAGATTTTTAGTCCTATAAGATAACATGTTTTTCAAACGATGTTATTTTTTTATCTAATATCTGGGGATTTTGGGGGGCCTTAACATGCTCAAAAACTCTTGAAAATCGGAAGAGGCTGGGACATGGGTGTGGCAAAGGGGCTCTATGGCGCCCCCTGGAACACAGTTAGAAAACAGGATGTACAGTATAGCTCACACATACTTGCACGTATTCATATGAAACTCGGTACACATATAGATCTCATTGACCCGAACAACATTTCGTGCTGACAGCAAGTGCTCCGCCCAAAATTTAAGGTTGTTTAAAAAGTGCATGCTCTGGAATTTGAAATAGTCCTCTGAGGTTTTCCAAAAGTTTGCCTCGAAACTCAGTGAAACTGATCTCAAGACTTTGGGGACACTATATTGCGAAGAGATTTTTGATATCTTGAACGGTTTGCCCCGTGGCGCAGCAATGAAGTTATCATCCACATACATTGTCTGATTTTGATCAAAATTCATGAGTTTGTTCACTATATGATGCTGATCGCATGGATGTGCCTATTAGGAGTCAAAGTTATAGTGCCACCAACTGGCAGCATGAATTCAGCATCTTGATTTTACTTGATTTGCTTCAAACGTAATCAGAATAACACAGCCGATGTAAAACTGTTGATTGCATGAAACAGAACACACATACAGTATCAGTATTTATTATAGATAGACACTGGCAAAAGAAGAGCATTATTAGAACATTAGAAGAGCATGGTGGATGTACTTTATAGTGCAATTTTTTGTCACAATTGGGGGGGACACCAAACTATGTGAATATATTGTTAAAAAAATAATGTTAAAAAAAATTGAAAACAAAATATTACTAACATTAACATTATTAAAAACAATATAATTACTGATCATGATAATTTCATATAGTTAATGTTATTTTAAAGAGTTTCCAAACTTTTCTGTGTCTTGATAGTTTGGATTAACCCTTCCATTGCTGTATACTTTAAAACCAGACTGACAAAGGGTTACTATAAATGCATGTGTCTGCTGGGCACCGTTTTCAGCTGTGCGATGTGATAATGATGTCATTAGGTCAGACTGAGCTAGACCTGATCAGACTGTGTTTGTTTCATGCCAGACCTCTGCGTTAAAAAGTTTCTGTAAAATACCTGTTTTCTATTTCAGCATATTTAAAATGTAGTTTAATATATTTCTGTAACAGCAAAGCTGAATTTTCCGCACACACTACTCCAGTCCTTAGTGTCACATGATTTTTCAGAAATCAATGTAATTTGCAGATTTGGTGCTCCAGTAACATTTATTAATACTAGTGTTAAACATCTGCACTGCTTAATATTTTTGTAGAAACTGGTATGCTCATTTTTACATGGTTATTTGAATAGGAAGTTTAAAAGAACAGCATTTATTTGGATTTAATTTTTTTTAACATTTGTAATACATTTAATGTCATTTTTGATGCACACTTGCTGAATAAAAGTAGGAATTTCGTTAAAAAATGTTTATTTTATTTTGTAATATGTGAATATTTAATAGTTGATTAGTTGATATTGCTTTAGCCTATCAGTAGAAAAAGAAAAACAACATGCAAAAACAAAAATGCATTTTTTTACTGTACACAGTCAGTGTTAGACAGGCATGTCCTTACTCTATCATTACTGTGAGAACATCAGTTGTATGCATGATGTCACAGTGTTAATAGACGGATTGGCTGTCAAATGCAAGGTTACGGTCTGTTTGCTCTGAACACAATCCCTTCTTTCTTTTGACTGTAAATCAAAGCTCTGGTGCGTCTGTCTCCGTGCTAGACATAATTAATGCTGTCCCTGATTGATTACCCTGACTCTGGTGAGCAGCCAGGGTGAAACAAGCCCCTTAAACCTTACTGATTATTTGTCTGAAGGACATTGTATTACTGTACTGTAAGGGAAATGCAGGCTGCGCTTCAGACATGAAAACTAGACCTAATCTGGGCAGTGTTACTCTTATCACATCACATCGGTAAAGAAGTAGAGAGCTCAGTCTGTGCTTTCATAAAATGTGCACATGATTTCAGTTAGCTAGCCTATATGTTTTTAAACTATATGAGAGAGTTTGATGGATTCTATTACTGTAAATGCTAAGAAAAGCTTTTTGCATTGTAAGCAATTTAGGGTTTAGATTTGTATAGTACTTCTGGTACTTGGCAAGTTGTTTTCCATAACGTCAAAGGGAATTATAATTTGATCTGACAAATAATATTCAATCATCATTCACTCACTGTCATGCCATTCCAAACCTGTATGACTTTCTTTCTTCTGTGAAGCAAAAACAAGAAAAAGTACACTTCACTTTTAATACTAGTAGCATAAAAGCACTAAAATTAAATCATGCTTATTTGAAATGGCTTTAGTAAAAACAAGTCATTTTATGTGCTCTTACCTGTACACACGATGGGATATACCAGTATTTCAAACATTCTGTAACTAAATCACATCAAGGTTCAGGTTGCATTTTTTTTTTATTAATTTCCTTCAGAGGCATTAAAAAATGTTAAATAAAAAGAATCCTTCCCCACTGGTAGAAGCTCAGAATTGCAAAGTCATTGAGTGTGTATGGAAACGAGCTGTAACCTTTGCAATGTCCTTTCCTATGAAAAGAGCGATTGCTGTAGTTGTCCAGAATTGTTGGTAAGGTAGTGCTTGCCTGGTTATTTGTGAAATTTTATGCATTTTTTCCCCTTCAATAAATTTGATATAATGAGTTATGGCTAATACAGAAGCATATACTATTGTTTAACAACATCGGTGGGAACTTGATTATCTATAAATCAATCATTGGCTGTATTTATTGTTCTTGGGCAGACAACAAGTTTAAACCTTAAAGCAGACTAAATAATTTTTGTCTTACTTACATCACCAGAAATATTTTGCTTCCAGTTTTAGTTATATACATTTTATTTTTTCTCTTGACGCCGTTTAATGAGTAGCATTAGGGTTAGTTTGATGGCTCACAGGTCAGTTTTGTGCTTGTAACTCATTTCATTAAGGTCGTTTAGTATATTACAGTTAGTGTTGCAAATAGTTGCCAATGTCCCTCTTAATATCAACATCAAACTGGTGTAGGTCCTGCTTATTTTTTTTCCATCCACTTACCATGGATCGGAATCCTGTGGGTGCCCCTGGACGTTTCTGACGCCAGTCACTGGGCTCTCAAAACACTGATTCGATTAGTGAGAAATTCACTTTTGAAGCAACATTTGGCAGAATTTCAGTGTGCGGTTGATTTGTGGCTGGTGGACAGGAACAGGCCTGTTAACTCTGTAAGGAAAGTCGGAGTGGATAATGACGCTCTTTGGGTTTTCTTGGCACTGTCTTTCCTTTAGGGAAACCTTGAAGCCTTGTCTCCCATGCTGCATTGAGATCGCTCTATTACATTAATCCATTTAAACAGACCTGTCAAGTGAAGTGAAGCCTTTTTCATGTCATGTAACATACATTTTTAGTTCTTGTACATCATAGTTTGAGATCATTCTATGTCCTTTGAAAATGTGTCTTCACTTTAGTAGGATTGGTGCTCTGGATAATCCATTTATCTGCGCTGATCCATTACCTGCTTCACATCAACTAAAGACTCCAGGACCTGGCATCTTGTCATGGAACATTTTGAGATGTCAGTGCCATAGTTGACAGAAACCAAACACTCTCAGCTAAAAGGAATGACATTTTCAGCTTTTTCTAACAATTCCAGTTGTTTTGTCATGGCTTGTCTGGCATTTGGAGAGTAATTTGCTTTTGTAAAAAAAAAATAGCAATAATGAGAGATGTATGTCTAGAAGGGCTTAGGGCAACAGTTTTTTATTTGTGTATTTACTTAGCTGTCATAAAATGTTTTATTATGTGCCAAATATCAGAGGCATTACATTATGCTGCAAAATGGTTGGAATTTCTTGCAGCACTTTTAAATACCTTTAAAGGGTTAGTTCACCCAAAAATGAAAATTCAGTCATTAATTACTGACCCTCATGTCGTTCCAAAACCATAAGACCTTTGTTCATCTTTGGAACACAAATTGAAATATTTTTGATGAAATCAGAGAACCATCTGACCCTTCATAGACAGCAATACAACTGAGATGATCCCAGGTCCTGAAACGTAGTGAAAGCATTGCTAAAACAGTCCATGTGACATCAGTGGCTCAATTTTTTTTTTTTGTGCAAAGAAAACAAAATTTACTTTTCTTCTCCCGCGACTTGCATCTTCCGCCATTGCAGAGATAATTTTAAATAATTCCTAATTATTGCATCTTAAATCTATTATTCTGTAAATTAATGCACATTACATTTGCGCTATCTGTTTTGATGTATACTGTTCTTGTAAATTAAATCAGGCAATACTCTACTGTATAATGTACTGTTACTGTAAGGTTTTGCTATAAAAGCCCTTCAGTTCTCTACTTTTATCCTTTGCACTTTTATTCACTGTCAGGGTCGATGCATTGTTGAATTGAATCCAAAAAGATACCAATCCAAAAGGGTTTTGGGGCTGATGTTGGGCAAGTGGCCAGGAGTCTCTTTTATAAGCGCCTGTCAGCCTGTGCTGTATACATCCTGTGTGTTCAGCACCCTGTATTCATTAGGAGCTGGAATGTGTACCTTACTACTGCACCACAACCTACAGAGAGCTGGATCCTTGTCCTTCATCACAGAATGTGCCCAGACTCACCTACAGCCAGAGCTGTCACCACTGCAGCGCAGCAGACCTCTGGGGTTACTGGTCAAGGGGAACTTAATATGAGAGGACCCATTTCCTTTCTTATTTTCATCCAGGAGCAGTTCCTGATGAAAGCCCTTAGTTCTCTTTTTTAAGAAGTCAGTAAGTTTGTCTGTGCTGAGAAATTAAGCAGATTAAAATTGATATACTATTGAAAGGAATTAATATAACAAATAAATGTTCTTATTCCTATTGGTTATATGGAGAAAGAGCTGCTTGGGAATAGTTTGCCTTAAGGCTTAAGCTATTCTTCGTATTTCTGTGAAAGTCTTATAGGTTTTAAATGTAAAAAGGTAATGCAGAACAAGAAAGCAAAGTTTTGACCAGGAATGTGTGCGTAGAGAAATCTGGAGAAATGCATTTTCTACAGTTTGACAAGATAAATACTGTACAAGAGTGATAATCAGTTCTGAATTTACTGCCTGATGTTAGTGAGGATTCTCACCTCGGCCTTCTGCAGTGCAACATCTTGAATTCTTTTCCATTCTGTGTGTTCTGACATGAATCCCAGAGGATTTTGTAAAAAAGATGCTGGAGCAATTTTAGTCATGCTGGCTTTTTCCAACCATCGCTATAACCGGTTAAGCTTGTATTCGGCATTTGACCTGTAAAAGTTCCACTTTATTGGCTGTAAATTGTCATTAACACATCTTTGATTCTTAAAATATACAGCGTCTCACCATTTTAAATGAAGCCAATAGTTTTTCATGTTTGACCAACATTTTCTCAGCAGAACATGGAAACATGAACTCATGAATTGTGAGAACTGAATCAAAGTAGGTAGATATCATGACGTGTTTGACAGCTTAATTAATTAATAGTTCAGAAATAAATGATTGCTTGGAAGAACTGAAAGGTGAACTCCTAAAATTGCTGTCATTATTCACAGAGACTATGTGTGTCGTGCCACCTGTAAAAATACTCATTGAATTCTTAGAGCTCAGACGTTTTTGGAAATTGCTCATATTTTTCCTAATTCTGACTAAAAATGTCATTGCTAATCTGACAATGAGATTCACAGGAAACAGATTTTAGGTAACATGTAAGTTACTATTTAGCAAAACTAACATCTGCATGTATTATTTAATACCAGTTTTGACACAAATTTTGACTGTTCCACCGTTTTCTGAACGCAATGGGCCGGTTTCCCAGATAGGAATTAGATTAAGCCAGTACTAGACCTTTGCTAATTTAGGACATTTAAGAATTTTTAGAAACATGTCTTACAAAAATGCATTATCTGTGAGCATT
>JAUCNO010000795.1:9017298-9047497 GCA_032353835.1 Enteromius viviparus | reverse complement strand
GGGAATACCAATATGGCGGCGCGGTGGCTTCACTTCTATGACGTCATGAGCTATCCAGTTCTCTATATAGATCAGTGGTTATAGCTTATTTCCGTCACCTAATAAAATTAAAAATATAATTAAAGCTTTTTAATATCGACCTTTCCCACACGCGTAAGTTATAAACTCGCAATTAAGATTTTTTTCTTCAAAATTAGCTAAAAAAACTTGCATTTGTGATTCTACGAAGTCTGAATTGCGAGATAAAAAGTTGCAATTACTTATTTATATTTTATCCTGTGGTGCAAATAAGTTTCTTTATTGAGAAACCTGATGATCATTATACGAATTAATTGCTATACAGTTTACATGTTAACAGCGTTTTGTGGAGCTGAAATTACAAACCTTTGAACATGAGTTTAAACATGGGAGCTTTCGAAGACTAGGCCTATATATCATTCTCCATGTAAAAGCTAATTTGTGATGATGACAATGTTTCTTTTAGGTGGAGCTATGGGAACTGATCTAAAGGATTATTTTGACAATGTTGTTCGTATGCAAAACTTTCCCATGTCATGCAAACGTAGCCTCAGTTAAGACAAAAAACACACACTTCGGCTTTAAAGACAGACACGTTTACAAACAAAACATTCTATGGTTGCATTCGATTTAAACTTGAAATACACTGCAGTCTGCAATGATGTTGAGCACATAAAAAAACTAATTAAAAAAAAGGACATACTGAAAGTGCGATGGAGAACAGAAAGGACAAGCAAATTCAGGATGAACACACACACAAATCCACAATGTGTATAAAATAACATAAACATGTCCAAACTCACCTTCAGCAAACACGAAACGTGACCAAACAAACAGTATGTAGCTGAACGTTCTTCTCATCCAAACGAAGGCAAGCAATAAACCATAAAGTGCAATTCAGAAAAGTATTTATGTTTATATTGACTCTCACAGAATGAGAGGACTTCTCTCATACATGCCCTCACAAAGATATACCATGGTGAAAGCATGGTACATCTTATAGTAATACTACGGATGTCAAATAAATATGCTATTATCCTCGTGGCATGTGTACAATATTATTTCTCTGTTACTACTTTGCTAATCTAACATGATTTACATGATTTTATGATTAAGGTCAATTAACTTAAAATGCCCATTTATCAATCAGGCTACTGTGAATAAATGTCATGAATATCAATTTTAGCATCACTTTTAGATGATTGTCAAGAAGATAAGTAGATCATTTTGCTGATTCAGAGAAGAAACAGGCGTTATCTAAAGATCATAAAATCAATAAATCTGTATTTATCTCCGGTTTACAATAAGATCATCCGATTAAACATAAGAATGCGTCATTATTTATGATAATCTGGACTTCCTGCACATGGAGGTGTCAGGCCCATCAAACAACACACTGGATATTTCTACAAATAAAACGTATTTTCATTATGACAGTGACTGTAACAAAAGCATGAGCTTTCTGTCATGTAACGATCGCGTATTTATTATTATTATATTAAAGAATAAACATAAGAAATACGTCTAACCGGCTTTTGTGCGCGATAGACACCCCGTACATTTACAGCACATCACTATATATATTCGTTTATACCAGGAAAAACAATAAATAAGCATATGCGACTGTAAAACACCTATTTTGTCCCACCCAAATACTCACTTTAAGAGCTTTAGCTGGCGTTGAATGAATCGCTGCTGCTCGCCGCGCGTTCACGGAACAGAAGGAGCGAGCGAGAGCCGCGCGATCTATTCCTGCTCACGTGCGGGGGAGATCATTGCCTCAAAACCTTTGCCCATTACCCTGATGCGGTTTAAATATATTTTATTCCGTTTCATATTTGTATACATATAGGCATAACACACAAATGTTCTACAGAAGAGTGCTTTAAGTGATGTTTTGTCATCAAATGTTTGTCTACATGGTACATTCTGTCACGGCTTCCCAGCGCGACTGCGTATGTGACGTCATCAAATGATGGGAAAGGCCCATTTTATTCTTTTGTGAAAACGAGAGTGAATTACTATAGATGCTAGCATATGGTTTGTACAAACAAAAGTACGCGTGAATTCATTTTGTTGCAACATTTTAATATTTTTATGTCCATATATAAATTCAACATTCACAAGCATTTCTTCAAAACGTTGGATCTGTTATTTTAGATTGTATAATAACAAATGCAAACTTGAATCCTTCTTATATCCTTTAAGTACAGTTCAAATCTTGAGAATCACTGTATTGAAACAAAGGGTTGAACACCAATGCACTTACTGTTTATTACTGTATAATGTTTATTACTTGCAGTCTGCACAGTATCCTTAAATAAGGCTTTAAAAAATGTATGCAAAAGTCAGAGAACAAAAAACAAAGTGAATTTCTTATAGATTCATTTATTTTTCCCACATTCTTTATGTAAACATCTAATGTGCACAAAGAAAGTAAATAGATCTAGTACATTCTGATGTAAAAAGGTCCCCATTTCAGAATCCCTGTGTTTTGTCAAGTACTGTAAAAATCATACGGATATGTAACTTACTTACTAACACTAACATAGGTTTCATTGCCTGTATGTGTTCTATTCCCTAGGAATACACAAGAAATTCTCATCTTCATTCATTTGTACTTTAAGAAGCACATTTCAGTTCTTTAACAATGCTTCGGTATTCAACAATCAGGAAACGCTGACTACTGGATATGCTTGGAGCATGACGTAAGACTTTAAGGTGTTAAGTTTATCATCCCTCCCGTTACCCGATTTACTATCAGGTATCACAAAGTCTCTAAACGCGATTCCCTCTCTACTTCTTTCCGAGTTCCCTGGCTCTTTCGGTCGCCGCCTCTACGGCTCCCATCGTTGCTGCTCTGAATCCTCCCTTCTCCAGCGCATGGATCCCGTGAATCGTGGTCCCTCCCGGTGTGCAAACCTCGGCCTTTAGCTCCGCCGGGAACTTCCCAGAATCACGCAGTAACATGCCAGCACCCTGAAACACACCAGACATTGCAGGTTTAAGCACTTTCTGCCAATCTGCAGTTATAGTTTATAATAAGGTTTAATGTAAGCATTGGTATTCAACACAGCTACTGTAAAAGTTTTGTAAAAAGTCATCACACAAACATCATTTCTTTATTTTTTCTTTAGTTTATGGGAAATGCAAGTTTAAAAAAATAATAAATAAAATAAAATAAATATAAAAACTATATAAACTCCATATAAAATAAAATCTCATAATGATGTATTTTGTTTGACATGCTATCAATATTTGATCAATTTGCAAAAAACTGAAAAACAAATCTGGTTTTAAACTGCATGGCAATAAACATGAACAAATTAGTCACAAATTAAGTTTTAAAGTGTAGACATGGTGACAAAAGTATTTGTTACATGTCTTGTTTTAGGAAGTGTGTCATGCGCAGACACTTACCAGTATTGTCTGTGCTGCGATTCGTTGAGCCAGAGCACTGGGCATCCCCATTTTAACAGCACCATCTGCCAGCGCCTCCGCTAACACATACACCTATATGACACCAGACATGTTACCTCTCCACAAACACTCAAACCTGTTCATCTAGACTAGCTGCTTTTAATCGGACGAGGCATGTCACTCACGAATGCGACGCCACTGCCACTCAAGCCCACGTGGGCATCGATCCAGGGTTCAGGCCCCGCCTCCACCAATCCACACGGGCCAAGCAGGGTCTTCAGCAGAGTCTCCTCCTGCTGTCCCGCACACGAGCCACAGGCGATGAGCAGCGCCCCTTCCAGGAGCATGCAGGGAAGATTCGGCATTATACGAATCACAGGCGTCCCAGCAGGCAACAGCTATGAAAACAGACAGCAAAGAACTCTAATACTTGTCATAAAAACCTGAAAAAATCAAATGAAATAAGAGCTGATATGAAAGCATCTCTGGTCACAGCGAACACATTTAGGCTATATATTGGAGTACTGTGCAATGTTTCCAATTGATTGACTCCAATCCTGTGAGTTTTATTAGGGGAATGTGTATTTTACCCCAGCTAAATACAATTGTTTTCCAGGAATCCCCTTGAAAACAGGCTGGTTTTAATGTGTTTATTTTGTTGTTGCAAACATAACTGCAGGGTGAATATTTTGAAATAACCTAAAAATAACACATCCAAATGGTTATATAACCAACTAACCTGCAGATATAGCAAAGATGTTTTATGTAATGGCCTAAGCTCTGAACGTAGTTTAATACAGCACTTAATAAAATCTAGAAATGAGATCAAAACATGTTAATCATATATTTTTAATTTTTTTACATGAAGATTAAGCCTGGGTTAAGAGTAGCTTGGAAAGGCAAAATTCATAAACTCACGGATTTGTTTTAATCGTCATTTACCGCGCGCCACTGATCTGACCTGACTGCACGAGCAGACGAATACTAATTAAATCAGTGGTTGCTAAGAGATATATCTTTGAGGCGAGAGTATTGGTTACAAAAGCAGAGGTTACCTCAAGGCTCCTTCCCTGGCAGTCAACAATTTTATTTCTAAGACTGTTGATAATATTCTCATCAATTTTTTAAGCAAAAATAAAACCCATTACATAAAGAAATCTGTGGTTATGAGCACAACTGAAAATCAAGGTGTGAACTTCTTAGATTTTACTCTTAATTATACTTTTAAAGTAAACTGGATTAAACAATAATAAAAGCAAACACTGGTATATGAAACATTATTCCTCACTGTGTGTTTTTAATAAGTTGGAGGTATTCATTTTCTTTTGCTTTGTAACTACCACATTTCTAAACCTCCGTTATCCAATTTGATAATTTATAAACATAATTTCTCAATAAATATATTTTTTATATGGAACAATAAGTATATTTTATGTAAGGGATAATGTAGAGGCAAGCAGGTAGCGAAGCAGAGGGTCTTGTATCACGCTGAAGGGGCTTATTTCGTGATAACTACCGGCTGCCTGTATATTTTCCCGCTTATTACACGGCTACTTGCCACAAAAGGAAAAAAAATTGAACATGAATATGAATTTGAAACATTTTATTTGTTTTAAATGAACATTTTCATCCTTCCGCCAAAACGATATAGTACCACGTGACTAACATTCAACTGTAAGACAATTTATAACATCTACATATGAATATATAACAACGGATGTATTTAAGTTATTTATTGCATCTTATGTTGTCTAGTGTTTGTCACAAGATGGCGCCAAACGGTAATCTTTGTTGGCGCGGAGGGATTTTAAACATACAACTAGTACCGGCTATGCGTTATTACTTTGGAGCGTCTCAAATATCTCAACTGGTCAATCAGAATCAAGCATCCCAGAGAGCCGTGTAATAAATTAATCTAAAACACTGTTTTTAGAAAATTGGTTGTCTAATGATATATTTTTAGTGAGCCAACTTTTCAACGAAGGAGGTCTTTTGATCAGTCCGAATATTATTTGATCAATTTATTACTTTTGCTAGCAAGGTGTAGTATACATAAATACAAATATGGCAGCTATAAACCACCGTTTCTTATTCTGAAATCAGAAGTTAAAATCTTTTTACAATCTGATAAACAAGAAAGCTGTCAAGTGTATTAATGTATGTAAAGGTTTCCATTTTTAATGTAATTCTTTTTTCTTTCTATCGCATTGTAATTTTCTATCTCTTGTTCTTTGTGTTCCCCCTGGCTGCTGTAATATGTTACATTTAAAAACCTTTTGGGGGTGTTCAGGGAAATCAGAAATTGCCTGCTGGGCAAATCCTCACCTCCTCAAGTGTTTGTATGGTGATTCCGGCTGCCATGGAAACGATGACATGTTCCTGAGTGACCCTCTCGGAGATTCCATTCAGCACCTTTGGGATCAGGTGAGGTTTGACGGCCAGAAAGACCAACCGAGAGCGACTGACGACCTCGTCGTTCGAGTGAGTGACTGAAACACCTCTCTCCTGTCAGAACATTCACACAAACCTATCACAGAAATCACAAGTTGATCCAGTTCTCACGCTGGGAATAAAGCAGGAACAATATCACTACAAATGAGAATTCAGGTGCGTATCATCTACTTAGAAAGCAGGTGAATTCCAGTAAGAAACATTAGGGACAATCCAGCCATTAAAATGCAATTTTAATTAATTTATCAAGTTTTGAATTATGTTATTTTATATTTCTTTTATTTTGTTTTTTTTAGGTATCCTAAAAATTCTACGAAAATATGCATTTATGATGAATATTTTTATTTTAAAACATTATGTAAAATTATAACATTATAATAACATTTATATAACAATGCTACAAAAATATTAGCATCGTTTATTATATATTTTTTTAATGGAACTGCATAATTAAAGGAATAGTTCACCCACGTCATATTTTACTCACCCCCAAACCATCCTAGGTGTATATGACTTTCTTCTTTCAGTTTATTAAAAAACTATCCTGGATCTTCTAGGTAATGCATGTGAATACCAATATTTTGAAGTCAGAGGTCAGCCAAGATGCACTGTCTTTTGTTACAAAATCCCATCCATCTGCTTCAGAGGACATGTGAGTACTTGCAGATATATCCGATCAATATAACTGCCACTATCCCACAGCATTAAAAAAAACCTCAGACTGTGTTCGTCTGAATGAAGAAAGTCATATACACCTAGTATCCTTTGTGGTGAGTAAAATAAGCCATTATTTTTGGGTGAATTATTCCTTTAAAAAGTTAATAAAGTCACATGTCGTACCTGAAAGCGAGGAAGGTTGTTCATGGATGGAGCGCTAATAATTATGTTACTTGGTGGAACCTTCCCTATAAAATACAACGTGTCAGTAAGCACAGAAACTCATTTTTATTACTTTCCATGCCTTTCCAAACTTGTTTTAAAAATGTTAACTAAGATAAACTAACACTCCTTAACACTGATTTAAGTGGCTGCATAATTGTATGCTGTAATTCAGCATATTTGTAACAACAATAACAAAAACTCCAATATATAGGCTATAGGAAAACAACCTCATATTTATCTGTGCCGTTGACGAGTAACATGAAGCTGCAGACCCGGAGACCCAACTGCACTCTCAGACCTGCACCTTCAGGCCACCTGCTGTTTGGATGATTACTTAACCTGAATTAAATTGCAACTTACACTATGTTTCTATTGTAAAATATTACACTATGACTGAATGCATTATTATATAGCAATGGCGGGTAAAAGAGAGACAAAAGACGGTTTGTGTATCCTGTGTTTTAATTAGAACAAAGAGCCACAGACGCAGCTGAACTAAACTTTCTCTCACTTCCGGGTTTTCCTGCACTCCCCCGCATTAGATCTATCCTTGCTGGTGCAACACAATAACAACAATTTCCCCATAATTATAAAGTCTGTGCGCTACATTATAAAATATTACACATAGGTTATGATTTAATGCATTAAGTCTTGTTTAATTGTATTAATTGTATTTGTAAATAGAAATTGTTCAGTTACTTAAATATTTTCCAAGTTATTAAGGATTTATCGCATTCTTTAGTATTGAGTTTATATTTGTATTTACATGCAAAATCTTAGTGCTTTGAGTAATTTTCTCACACCAAACGTTATTTTTGTATTCTTTTTCATAAGGTCCTGCAAGTCAGCGAGCTGGAAAACAATGCAGAAAAATGGTGAAAAAAAATTATTAAAAACTAAATGATAATAAAAATAAATATTAATTATTAAATAACACAAAATTTGGTCTAACTTTAAAAAGCAACTATAATTAAATACTAAAATAATTGTTTCAAAGAATATTCGTTTGTCAGTGTAATTAGATGTCACATTGATCTATGCCAAAAAGAAACCTGGTAATTTTCAGGAATTGCTTTAATAAAATGAATGACCTTGTTTCTACTTGCCAACATTTTATAATGTTGGAAATTATTACATTACTACGGCACACACGCTACTAAACAAAAGTTCATCCAAACAGCAGGTGGCACTGTCTGAAAAAGCGACAGGTCTGGATGTGCAGCTCTGAGAGTGCAGATGCGGGTCTGCAGCTTCATAATATTAGCAGTTGACAGGATCTTGAATGCTGCCAGAATTTACACTGACGTCATGCAAATTTAGAATGACGTAATCTTAAACGCACCTGACGCGATGATGCCCTGCGCTATTCCAAACGCCATGTTTCCGGCTCCGATGAACCCGATCTTCAGCTGAGACACATCCTGAACTCAAAGCAAACATTACATCACGTTAATTCGCGTTATGTGACGCTGTCAGTCGCAGTTAACAGCAGTTAAAGTTACCCACAGGCTGAAGCTCTCGCGAGGCGCTCTCTGATAGATTCATTGCTCGTTTAATGCAGCTCTGCGTGAATCAGATCGGCTTCGTGTCACGCGGAGAACACGTGCTTCTTTACTTAGATTTACAGAACTACAAACAGATACACTGCCACCTGCTGGACTGGATTCATGGATTATACATAAATCATTTACAAACCCGGATGGGCACTCTTGATCTGAATTTGTTTTTCATGGAACAAAACTGTTTGCTCTAAAAGATAAACATTTAGACATAAGGTTCATATTATTATTGCTATTATTATAGGTTGAATGTTACAATAATGTTAGCTTTGTAATGTAACTAATGCAATGTTTTAATGTAAATCTGTCGATTTTGTTCCAATATGTTCTTACCACAATCATTTCCAGACATTTGTGTAATTGCAGACTTATGAAGACTTTGCCATTCATTTAAAAATGTGCAAAATATTAATAAAAGGAAAAAGTAGACCTGTCCACTATAGACTGGTAATGCACATAAAATACATAAAAATGGGTACAAATTCTGTCAATAAAGATGCTGAAATGTCGCCACCTGCTGGATTAAACCAGTGGATTCTAAAAATCGGTCTGCAAACCAAGCACTATTCTCCTGGATGGCTGAAAAAAAGAGAAAAACATCTATTAACTTCCAGTTTCACAGACAAGGCTTAAGCTAGTCCCAGACTAAATTGCATGTTTGAGCTGTCTCAGATTAAAACATCTTGCTCTGACATATCTTTAAACATGTCATCGTTCTGTGTTAAGATGCACACCTGTAATATTTTCTTATAAGGCATTTTTGCAAAAGTTGCTTAAATATTTTAATTTAACTAATGCCTAGTCCTGGCTTAAGCTAAACCCCGTTTGTGAAACCGGGCCTTAATGTGGTATGTAGAAAATGGTGGCATGTGCACCTTTCATCAGGTTATCAGCGAGAGTGAGGACTGTAAGTGACGACTGATGCCTGAATGCCGTGAGCGTAAAAAGCCCTTTTCACCACAATGAATGAAACGAGAGATCAGCCACTGCTTAAGAGGAAATGCTCTTAACTCAAATCTGTAATCTGGTTGTAAGGTCTGTGTATCATGTCTTGTCTTTTTTGTGAAGAACAAATCATACAGTGCTTTGCCATATTTGACTATTGGGGATTTGGGTTTATGTAGAGGTTAAATATACAGATTGATTCTTATTTTTTTAACGTCCCTGTAAATGAGCTGTGTCATTTTTTTTATATATATTATTCTTTTATTTCTTTTCATCTCCTTCAATAGCTGGAACAACTGTGAGGCTGACGTCCAATGAAAATGGAAAGATTGGATCATATAATTATCATCTTTCTTTAATTGTTGATGTGGGTTTTATTTATCTTTTTAAAATCCTTTTTTGTAGAGGGGGTGGGGGGGTTAGAAGGATGACCTTTCATTATTAATGCACTTGAAATGGAAGGGGAAAATGAAAAAGGGCTGTTTTGTAGAGTTAACATACAGGCGAGGGAAGGAAAGTTAATCAACGGCTTGCTCTTTCCACCCTTGATGTCCTGTGGGGATCAGGTGGGAAAAATGCAGACGTTCATGGCAGTGCTTCACCCCAGAATCATCCATCAGTAAAGGCCCTGACTGTGTTTGTGCACAATAGGGTAGGGTCATCTGTGGATAGTACTTGGAAGGGGCTACCTTACATTAGCCCTGGAGATTTGGACAGTTTGAGACTTGCCCATTTTTTACAGGCAGGGAATCCAGTCAACTGAAACAAGTCAGAAGGTTTAAAGGGAACATCTCAATGTCTGTCCATTCTTCAGTATATATATATATTTTTTCAGTAATATATGCTGTATCGTGCAAAGCATTAATGAAGTGTCACTTGATTTAAGTCAGTTGATTTAATTGATAAATAGTTTTTTTCTTCTTTATAGAGGGGTTCGACACACATCTAAATCTCTTCACACAAAGAGTGGATTTACTTGAGCAGCTCTCAGGCTTAGTACCAACCAGCAGGAACGTGACCCTTTATGAGGGGGACAATGGATGTCCAGTGCTGGACATTGGCCTGTATTCCACACTAACTATGCCATCCCAGGAAGCATTTGGATCAAGGTTTAACATTTTATTTATGTGTTTGTTTGTTTTTGATTATTTATTTAGCATTTTGTAGGGTTTTTTTATGTTATTTTTTGTTGTTGTCTTTTTTTTTTTTTTTTTTTTTAATATAATTTTTTTAATAGGATTTTTTAAAAATGACAATTTGTTTTTACATTTACACTGTTGTTAAAATGTTTGGGGTTAAATATATATATGTATACTTTCATTCAACGAGGGTTTATTAAAATGATCAAATATTTTTACAAAAAATGTCTTCTCAAATAAATGCTGTTCATTAAAAAAATTATATTCATGTGTATTGTAAAGCAGCACAGTATATTCAACCGTGATGAAATTAAAAATTCTGCTTTGTCATCACAGAAAAACATTGTAATAATGTAATTGAAAACACAATTATTTCTATTTTTGCTGTATTTTAGATCAAATTAATGCAGCCTTGGGGGGCAGTAGATTATTAGTTTTAAATGGTAGACTATGTATTTAAGTTCTCTCGTTTCTAATGAAATAAGTTCTTTGATACTTAACAAAGTGTCCGTGTGTGTTCACAGCTTTGCAGATGAATTCAGTCTGCTAATTCAACTGCGGAGCTCACAAGAAGAGGACCGGAGTTTGTTGACTTTGCTGAACTTCTATAATCACATTTTACTCCAGATCCGTTTAGGCCCACACAGCATCACCTTCATCACCACACAGCAGCGCGACTATGAGTACAAACACCATTTACCACATACCGCTGAGTGCTAAACTTTACCAATATTGAAATAACGTTGTTCTTATAATAGTGTATTTAACACTCTGGCTTCAGGTTTTCGGTGTCAGGGCTGTCTGACTCGCAGTGGCACTGGATCTCAGTTGGGGTTGCATTTGAATGGCTGGCTGTGTATGTGGACTGTGTGCTGGTGGAGAAAGTGAGCTGGATGTACCCATACATGGGCATCACTACAGATGGCCTGCTGATGCTGGGGGGAATCCTGGAGGGCTTTGAGACACCCTTGGAGGTATCCTTCACTTGTTATAGGCAAGGAGGGTATGGAAAGACACGTAACAATAGTCAGGGTCAAGAATCCATCAAACTTGGGCAACCAGCCTTTCCTAAAGTCATTAATTAAACACTTTAAATATGTCTTACTACAACACAGTGGCGTAGAAGAATCATTATTAAAGAAACTGAAGCTATCCTGGTAAAGCAGCACTGGCTATGCGTCATGGGAAATGTATGTATTGCTGCCACATCAATTTGCTTTTCAGCTGTGAAAACCATCAACTAAATGACTTACACTTAAAAATAAATGGTCACAAAACAGCATGCCAAGAGTTTCAATGGCACTGAATGCCTACAATGGGTTTTTATCGTGGCGACTGTGGTATCAAGTTCACCATTCATCCCAGATCGATGAGGCATATGAGTGAACATTTTACCAACGCTCTTGTGAAACCACTGCTCAGCTGATGGATTGTAATGTGGTTGATGTCATAGCTCAGATTTCTCTTTGACGTCTGTGTCCGTTTTCACAGGGAGAGCTGAGACAGATGACCTTCATAATGGGAGATGCAAATGCTGCCAAGGATCACTGTGCTGTTCATCAGCATATGTGTGAACCAGTGAAAGAACGTGGCTTTCTCAAGACAGAAAGTAGCACTGAGGTAGAGTTGAAAGCAGTTATCTTTCAGGCAAAAAGATCTTTTTCAGGGATATGTGATTTAAGTCCTAATTTTGATGGTGGATGATTAAAATGTCTCCACGATCAGCTTTTAAAGAAATATTGTGGTATCCTGCTACAGCGCAGGTTTATCAGCTGCATCAGCCGTATCGACATTCTGTACAATGCGACATAAATCACAGCAAAAGCCATTTTGAAGTTGCACACAGCACTTAAGCTCAATCTCAAAAGTGCATTAATTGCATGGGTTTTAAAGCCTTTCTGGTTAAACATTGAATTCGCGTGCTGTTCTGACTTGGTTCTAAGCGCGTACACATGAAGCGCGCGCACACTTTGAAACAGCGTCTGATTACTCGTCTTATAAGTTGTCTTTTGCGTCTGATGGATCTCGGGTCTAATAATGTCTAAAGCACACAAGGTTTACATATAAACACGGCTAGCTGTGTCTAAAGTAAACAGAGAAAAGGATGCGTGTATGTCTTAAAGGGACAGTACTAATCACGCTACAAGCTGTTATTAAAGGGATAGTTCATAGTTCAGGTATTAGTGTTAATTTGTGCTACAGCTGTTTGGCCTGTGCTGGATAAGTTTAGCCTCTGTAGCACCAGTGCTATGTGCAAAAAAAGTTTACGCACAGCCATACTTTGGGCTGTTATTGCTCTAGACACAGCAATTTTGATGCAATTGGCACAGAAATTACACACTTAACATTTCATTAAAATCTTTCACCACTAAAGGTAATGTGTTTTATTGACATCTTGTTTGCCTCTATTTACCCAACAGAGCCATTTGTCATCCTCAGCTGGCTCAACAGCAGACAGACCTTTCTCATCAAATCCCTCTGCTGGCAGAGATGAGACTGTCAATAAACATTTAGTTCCAGGACTCCAGCCTGAACCCAGAAAATCACATGGTTCGGTAAGAGACAACAAGAAACATCCCAGTGTTAATTACAGAGCCAAAAGACAGTTTACAAGTATATGAATTACGGCACGAAAGCTCAGATACAGCCATGGTGAGTAATTATGCAGCTATGAATGGACAAAGCGTGAGTACAATGCGGAGAGGATGAAGCTCAGCTGGAGAAGAGAGCTGGGTGTCATGAAATTGAATAAATGGGAAAGTAGGGATCACTCGGACTTCTCATTTGTCCTCATAAAGCTGTTGCCGTATTTTCCTACATGGGGAGGGCGATGATAAATTATCATCATGAGAGCTGTCTCGTTTCAGCACGGCGCTGTAACAGAGAGGAGCTGTGCTGAGACGGTTTGATAAACACCCCGTCTGGGAGAGTAAGTCTGAGGGTTTGCTGGTATACTCCAGGAACAGCTCCAAAGCTTGCAAATCGTCTGGAAAGTCATTAAACACCTATATTGCTTTGCACTTTAAGTGTGCTCTGTGCACTGCAGGCCATAATTTTAGAGGTTTCCTGGGCTGATTTTTTATATATATTATAAATTGATTGTTAAAGACTGTCCCTCACAAGCTTGTGTTTATGATTGCACACACAGTATTTTACTAGACACTTTCTGCATAGTTGCTGGTTGGGTGTTTCATGGATAGCAGGGATAAATATTATAGGATATGATTCAGTATGGTAAATCATATAATGCAACTAATATAATTTCCAATAGTGCTTGTAAAGAAATAGCAAAAGTTGCAAGAGTGACAGTGCAATTATTGATGTTCTTATACTTGCTCATTTCTATGGAGCCTAATACACAACATGCGTAAAATATGCATATTGTGGCCACAAGTTCCCGCAAAGTTCACCAAAGAGTTCACCCAAAAATGAAAATTCTGTAATTAATTATTCACGTTCATATCATTCCAAACCCAACTTTTGTTCGTCTTTGGAACACAAATAATGATACTTTTCATTAATAAAGAAATATTCATTCATCTAAATAAATATTTCATTAATAAATCCGAGAGCTTTCTGAGCAACAAAACTGATGCATTCAGGACCCAGAAAGGTAATAAGAACTTAAAAAAAAAAAATAAAAAAAAAAGTTAAAATAGTCCATGTGACATCAGTGGACCAACCATAATGTTGTGAAGATATGAGAATGCTTTTTGTTCACAAAGAAAACACAACAGTGACTTTATTCAACAATTTCTTCTCTTCCTTGTCAGTTATTGATGCATGTTCATGAGCACCGTGTCTGTGAATCTTTCTATACAGGGTCAGAGAACACAGAAGGATTTCATCAGAAATATCATAATTTGTGTTTCGATGATAAGTAGAGGTTTTACAGAACGTTTAGAATGACGTGAGGGTGAGTAATTAATTAATGACAGTTTTTTAATTTTTGGGTGAATTTGTCTATAAATTTATCGGCAATTACAAGAAAATAATTATTTACTTCAGTATTAGCCACAAGTTTAATATCAATACATTCCTAATTGAAACTTTTAAAGGGTTTGACTTGCTATGACAAATTCAAATAAAATCTAAGGCGGAGGAAACATTCCATCTGTTAGTTTTCATTAAAATAGAAGTTAATTGGTAAAAATGACACTTTATGTAGGCATGAACATTTGTGCAAAATCCAAATTTTCTCTAATATAAATCGATTCAATTAATAGATTATTAATCTATTCTTTAAACACATTTTAAAGTGATCTGTAGTTATTTTATTTTATTTTTAATTTCTGTCAGTTTGAATTTTGCTCCATTACTCCAGCTTTTGGACCATGACTGATAATAGATTTCATCATATCGTGATCACAGTTGAAGTCTCCAAAAAGCAAACCATACCAAGCTCATTTGGCCCTACAGATTTATTTCATGGTTTCACACACTCCAAATAACACAAAGACAGTTGTATTTTTTATCAGTGAACAGCTTTAAGGTTAAAGATCAAGGCAAATCTGCATTACATATCTTCCCCCAGGAGGTAACATTTTACATGGGGGCGTTCCAAAACTGTCCCATCTATCAAAGATGGTGCAAAGCTCACCCCTACATCTGGATATGGTTTAGTTTGAGGCATAATTGAGGCTGACCTAACATAATGTTGTCTGTTATAAGGGCTAACCAGGGTTTGACAATACTGCCACCCCTAACAGGAGACCCTCCTCTAGGTAATGTTCTGAAATGTGGCAGATACACGATTTAGTTAGTTTTTTTAACTCTTGATTATTTGTTTATAGAGTACATCTGTTAATGAGCAAGCGTAGGAGTTCTGTTCTGCACATGTGTACCAGCACAGCATGGACATGTTCTTGGAAATGTTTGTCTGTCATCCATTTATTCTGACCTCATAAATGTTAGCATGTAATTATGATCCTTGCACTGTAATTTAGTGCAGCCTTCTGAAGCTAAAATAAGTCATAAAGTAGATATACTTTGGTAAAGTGTGAAGTTTGATTTAATATTCATGGTTTTAATAACATGCATACAGTGGGGTCTAAAAGGCCACATTAAAATTCTGATACATAACCAGTGCATTTAATGTGAAAATAATGTAACATTTCAAATAAAGCAATAACAGATTCTATGAGAAATAGGTGCTGTGAAGATTTCCCTTTGGTCTCACCCCATGGTAGATGCGTGCACAGAATATGTCAGATTAAAAGACCATCTCCCATCATTCCTTGTGGTTTCTGCTGCTTGATTAATTAGGCTATGTGGAATCATGGTTTCCAACACCCACCACCACCAGTGATATTGTGAAAACCTCAGAGTCAGGGTCTCACAGGAAAGTCAGGCAAGAGAGTCTTCATCTGTGATTGATCTCCTTGAGTTACCTCTGTTACTATGGCAGCCATTACCACTAATCCTCTCTGTTTTATTGACCTTGTGGTCATGCAGCATCCCACTGCTTTGATTCTGAGATCTGGAGGTCTGCTTAAAAACTTGCTTTGAATTAAACCAACCTCATCAAGCTTATTTCTGGAACAAATTGTCATTTCTAATTGATGGTTCACCAGTGCTTACATAAATCTGTCTCTTCTCTGCTGCTTTTGTGTGTCATGTGTGTCAGTCCCAGCAGGTTTTAGTTGTCTGAGTATGTTTTCTATTTGTCACGCTTCAGCAGTGAAAGAGAAAACCTTTATGTTTATGTAAAATCTAAAGTAGCTTCTAATTTTGCTCTAAAACTGACATCATGTGATATTAAGTTTCCAAGCATGTGTCCTCTTATCTATCAAGCTATTAAACTCGGGAAAGCAGTCCATATACTATATTTCAAGTCACTGTTTGTGGAAAAACAGAAATGTATCTACAGTATAGTCAATCTGTAGCTTTCAAATGCCATTCATGTTCATATTATCGCAGATAATATACTGTAACATGTCAAAAATTTGACTTCAGTAATACCAAACGTCATTGGTTCATATGTCTCGTAATTAATTTTTGTATTGGCCAAAGGAGATTTGAAAGCTGCAGTGGAGCGTGTTTAACTTTCTGTTAGTCACAGACAGAATATTGGAATATAGTGCGTGTATCATACAGTATGTAGCATTTTTATGGTGTTTTTTTAATTTCTCTGTGCTTTTGCTCACCATTAACTTTTGTTGAATGGAAAATGGCAACATAAACATTCTTATAAACATTTATTTGTGTGTTCCGCGGAAAAAAAGCAAGTCTAAAGGAAAGACATGGTGGTGAGTAAATGATAACTGAATATTTATTCTTGTATAAAACACTTTCAGCAGCTTTAAGCGCTCAAAACACGCTTTGTGACACTGGTTTCACCCTATTTTCTAAATAAAGGCCAAGATTACAAAGTACATAAGCTACTTTTCAAAATGTTTGGTCAGAAGGATTAAAAATCGACAAAAACAACTTTTATTTAGCAAGGATGTAGACATTTGTAATGTTGCATGTGACAGAAGACTTGAATATGCCTATTTGCCTTCACAAAAATAAATTAAATATTAAAATATTTTAAAACCATAAACAGTTATTTAAATAAATTGTTATATTATTTCTCATTAATTTTGTATTTTTTGTATAAATGCAGAATTGGTAAAAAAATAAGGTATTTGTTTCATAATGAAGCCTAAATAAGTAAAGTAAATATAAAAAAATATCTTACTGACTCCTGACTTTTGATATTTTGGTTTGTATCCTCTGGATGACATAATATCCAATTTGTTCTGCAGACACATTTTAAATGGGACCTACATAGGGAAAGTGGCTGTTGCACATTTTCCGTGGGTGCTGTTCACCTTTATGGCTGTCCGAAAGGCTCAGTTGGCTTGAGTGTGTGAAGCCTGGGCACAGCTCCTGTGTCTGGGAGGTTCTCTCTCTGGGAGGGCACTTGGAGAAAGCTTGCACTGTCTGGGATCTTTAGCTGGGATACAGAGACTGTGGTGCAGTGTGTATCTCCAGCAATCATGGTGTGCTGTGTCTGTATGGGATGTTACCTTGTACTAGATCTGCTCCTGCTTGGAATGCATGTGGAGGGCAAAGGGAAAGCCATGGTAGGAAACAAATTCATGTCTTTCCTTTTAACTGTGCTTCAATTCCTTTTTTTGCCATTAGATGGTCAGATTTTGTTTGAATGTTAGCGTAAGATTAGTGTAAAACAACATGAAAAAGATTTTTAAATATATTAAAAGTTGTTTTATAATCTGGTTGTATTGTATATGCTTACTGTATGTATTTTACAGGCAAATGTATACAATCACATTGTATTGAGTTTAGCCAGCTCTTGTCTAAGCTTTCAGAAAGGTTCATAAATAAGTGATGGAGACCTTCACATGAACATGTTCACTTGCCGAACAAGGATAAACTAAAAGGGTAAATAGGCTGGAAGCTGCAGTTTGAATGGAAATTATGGAGATCGTAAGACAGCAATAACATGTTAAGTGAGTGTTTTGGTCTGGATAATCTGATTGACCTGAGGTGCTGAGGTCATTAGTAGCCCACTAAACACAATACTGTCTACTTTTTGGTCCTTTACCATTTGCACCCTGATTTCCATTCTGATGATCCACAAAATGTTCCAGGTGACTTTCTTGATGGGAGTGTCAGATATGCCCAGCTGGGTTCCTCAACAAATGACCTGCAAGGCTTTCCCTCATACCTGTGTCTTAACCCTGATTTATGGCGTCTCTGTTCATTATTTACTGTTGGGTCAGCTGTGATGAACACTGATAATATTTTGCCCTGCGGCCTTGAGTTCCAAGCTTTGACATTGTGCTTCATCATTTTCCAGTTCCTGTGAAACATTTGTTTATATCTGTAAACCTCCAAACTGAGTTAGTATGTATGACCTTCTCACTGGCTGATACTTTATCTGATATTGCTATTTCAGTTTTAGATCTTTAGCATTATAGACTTTCTTTTTGATTAAGATTTATTGGTACTGTTCAAAGCCAATGAAACTGCATCCAGCCAGAGTTGTCATTGTTGGATAGGATATAAATAAATTCTGATAAACCACAAATGACAGTGCAGTGCAGATGGCCAATGGCCCTTAGAAAGTGTATGGGCACTTTTGGATCATACTTTTAAATTAATTACAGGATGAATACAAAAAAAGCAAGTGACATCTGCAAACGATACTGACGCTTTTTCCAGAACTAGCTTTCAGATTCATTTTTGTGACTGTTCAACAACTTGTCCCTGGGTCATTTCAGTAAATGTGTGAAGTTACAGTAGTTTCCCTGGGGTTCACACAGATGTTTTAGTTCACACCTGCATAAAGATGTATTTCACTGCAGTTTGACAACCAGGACTTATTTTTGTTTTACTCAAGCTTTATGTTGCGTTATAGTCATTTTCATTATTTTTCCTGAAAATAGTAGTTATTGCATTGTTATTTTATAGTGTTAGTGCATTGCACAAAAACCTGCTTTTCCTGGTCAGAAATGACCAGCCTGCAGCCAGCCTTTCTTTTCTTTTAGTTAAGATATGTTTTTCTATTAGGGTATCTTTTCCCTCATTAATCTTATTTATAATGAATAAAATTTGAAAAAATTAACTTTTATCACACTAATGTGAAGTCCCAAAAATGACTGTTCTATAAAAATAGCATTTTTTAATGCTGTATTATCACTATATATATATATATATTTATTTATTTTATGAATTTGCTGTCTTTAATTTTGGATAGATTTTCTATTGAAGTGGAAAAAATTGAAATTGGGTTCATTTTCTGAACCCAAACTTTTGAACAATAGGGCAGAAGTGAGTGGAACAGCATTTTTGGTGTTTATTTTAGACAATAGTATGGAATATGCTGAGCATTTACTCACTTCCTATCTAATGTCCCACTGGCTGATCTTCTGAACAAAGTGTAATTGTGTCTTGTAGCATCTGGTTCTGCTCCAGCTTCTCTCACAGGAGTTGTTCCAGTGTTCGGTACAGTTCCAGCCAAAGATGTAACCTGTAGCACTGAGGAGGGTAAAACAATTATTTGGGGAGCTGTGTCACCCTTGAGAGGATCAAGTGTCCCTCTCATCTAAGGCAGCCGCCTTACAGTGTTAAGTGCCTGACTGCTCTTTCTCTGTAGCTTATTGTTAGAGAAAGAGAGGAGGACAGTCGGATGGAGCCTCTGGGTCTCTGAGCTCAGAATCACGTGTAGGCCATTGCTTTATCACAATTGATCGTTTTTCTGCTTTGTGCAATATGCACTTCATTTCTATGGTACCTGATTTGGTGATAATCTGTCACTTGTTTTTGGTTTAAACTGAACATGCAAAAAGTGTGCTCCACTCTATCCTGTCTGGATGTTTTGCATTCTTTTCTCCATAATTAGATGAATAACTGCTGCCACGATTCATAAAAGTGTGCACAATATGTATCAACTAAGCAGCACTGACTTTAGGGAATAGGGAGCAAACAGTTTGTGCTGAAATGTTAAACAATAAAAGCATTTAAATACCCTTAGTGCAACATTATACCTGGTTAAACTGGATCGCAGATTATTAAGGAGTACAGTATGGTTTTGCTCTGAAATATTTAATGGATTATCCCCTTAGCATTTAGTTAATGTATCTTGTTTGCCATGCAAAACATTTCTTAACAGTCTATCTCTTTTTTTTGTTTGCTTCCAGAACTCCAGTGTCTCTTCTAGGAATGAAAATCATCATAGTGAATGGGACATGTCGTCTTATCCAACCAGAACTTCAAAGCAATCGGTTCATGACTTTGTAGTGGTGAATGAGTCTGACCTTCTCACGTCTCCCGCCGTCAGCACACATAGCAGATATAAGGACACCAGTGACAAAAAGATCCAGTCCACCACCTTCAAATCATCAGAGGAGAACTTTACCTCTCAAAAACTGAAAGCAGATTTGGGCGGAGGGCGTCTTGCGCGGCTCCCTTTGAAGCCCTCTGAGGACATCGCTGACCTGGATTCTATTTTGAATGTGAAGACATCAGCCAGTCAGAAGGATCTAGTCAGGCCTACAGTCCATCCTGAGTTAAACCAGCTGACTGAAGAAGGTTTCTTACTTGCAAAGAGCTTCGAAGTTGTCAGAAAGCCTTCGGCCAGTGTTCACTCAAAAAAAGGATATGAATTGCTTGTAGGCAAAGGACAAGCTGACTACAAGCACTCAAGCAAGAAAGGAGTTGCATTTAAACATGGCGATGTCATATTAGGCATGAATGGAAGGAGATACCGGCTCCTCAGTGGACCTCCAGGGCCTGTTGGACCACCAGGGAGAACAGTGAGTAACCACAATTAAATTCTAAGCTCTTCCATCATTTTCTTTCACCACAAATTGGAATTTGTATCTAAACCTTAATAGTAAAAAATTGAACTTTATATGCATTATATAATTTTTTGTACATGCCATAAAAAACATCAGATTTATCTCACAGCAACTCATATGTTTTTTACAAGGTGGCTAATTTGTACAAATTTGTATGACCTCACCCATACAAATTAATATGATTTTTGCTAAATTGTATGTATTTTATGAGTTGCCAATTCGTATGAATTTATACGAATGACATACACCTAACCCAATCGCTAAACCTACCCGTCACTGGATACAAATCATACAAAATCATACGAATTCATACAAATAAACCGCCTTGTAATATACATTTGTGAGACTGTGTTGGAAACACATGATGTATACAAATAAGTACAATGATTTAAATGAGTAAATATTCAAGTTTAACTTTTTATATTCTTTAAAAAACTATTGGCCTTGCAACACAGCAATAAAATTCCAGTAAAAATTCTATTAGTACGGAAGACATTTGCTCTGCCTGCGATGACTGAGACAGTTGAATTTGTATGAAGCAGTAGATATAAAAGTAGCATCATTTTCAGTTGGGAGCAGACTGAAGACACAGTCACAGTAGGGAAACATCGTCAGAAAAAATGGCGTACTGTTAATAGGTTAGTGATGCACAAAGCTCTGCTCACATAGAAGTCACTTTCAAACCAAGGTTCACTCCCGTTGGTCAACATGGCAAATTTGCATAAAAAAACTTGAACCATATACAAAATCTGTGTGGGCGAAAGGTTTCACCCTTCACCAATGGAATATGTTTTTAGGAAATATCTAGCCACTAAATGCTGCGATTTGACCAATCAGAATCAAGTATTCCTGGAGTATTCCAGGATGGAAAACTTCAGCTTTTCAGCTTTCAAAAGTAAACAAGTAGCTACTATGATGTTAGTGCAAATAAAAATATGTAATGTCTTTTGTGATTTAGAGTAGCTGTGGTTCCCCCCCTCCTCCTGTCTGTTGGAACTGGAAACGTGCCCACTTTTCAGTTTGCAAAACAGGCTGTGTTTGTTGTCTGAGCTAGAAACAGAATACTGAACTAAAGTCATGTTAAATTGCTAGTCTGAAAACTAATTCTTAATCTCACTATGTATTCAAACTTATATTTGTCATTGGAATACGTCATTGCCAAAAGCTGAATGTTATGCAACCTTTTCATCTTTTAATGAGTATGGACAAGATTTTTTTAAAGTACGCTTCACATCTATAACCAAACATTACTACATCTGCCCTTTTCTGAATGATAGCCTTCCATTCTGAAACTCAAATATAAGGCTGTAGTGCTAAATGTGCACTTTGCAGAAGGTTAGAGGTTTGGAAACACTCTCCTCAATGGCGTGTCTAAGAGTGTCACATTGCATAACACACATAATATTAAAAAGGGCATGGACCTATAAATATTAATTGAGTCGAGATTAATTGAAGTCTCCTACTGTGTCGTGATTTCCATGCTTATATCTGTACATGGAAACCAATCTTCTATAAACTAAGTTTGATGGTTGATGACAGTAGTTTTGCACTTTGCTGTGGTTTAATGCTTTTTATAAATGCCAAGGTCCTGTAAAAATACTTCATATGCAGAGCCCTCGGTTTTAAGATTGCTTTTGTTGTTTGCACAGGGGTGCGCCGGCAAAAGGGGCTATATTGGATACAAGGGTGATAAGGTAAGGAATTTACATTACATTATAATATTCTATGATTATGGGATAACACTGATTTGTACTGATCTGTACCTGCATGCCATTCCAGGGTTCTAAAGGAGACCAAGGAACCGATGGACCAAGAGGCATACCAGGACCTCCAGGTCCACCAGGACTGCCGGTCCTCTACCTTTGGAGGAACACAGATGATGATTGGGCTGCATTTAGGGTAGGCCTTAATACGCCATATTCTGGAGGATCATTCATCTGGTGAATCTCTCATAGCTTAGGCTTCACTTTATTAACAATACATGCCATTTTTACAGGATATTGCTGGAGGTAATGATCGAAAAGTACTGTAGCTTAACCAATAATAGTCAGTCAAGGAAATGTAGAAATCTTGGCCAGGATGAGTCCCATAAAAATGCCACTTATGGTCACCCCAGGGATTCACTTTGTAGTCTGACTAGACCCAGAAATCATGTGTCACAGTGTAAATTAGCTGAATTGGCATAAATTAAATGAACCAAGATAAATTGTTCGATCATCCTGTCTATCCCTACCAAACATGAATATATAGCAGTGAGCCACCGCCCTGTGTCTCTCAAACTGCTGGATGACACAGTCTTTTTATGTTCCTGCCATACCTTGTATTCTATCTATTTGTGGCTCTCTATTTTTGAGCATATATTTAAGTATAATTGTAAAACCTCAGGATTGACCTCCCTGTAGATTCTCAGAAATCAGAACGGTTGTGAATATCTGCTTATTATGATTGTGCAGCTGGAACTTGGCATTATTTAATGTGTGTGCGTGTGGAGAGTATTTAAATGTTGTTGTTTCATCATCGTTTGGCAGAATCCTCAAACATGATGGATGAGTGTAGTCACGTGTGTGTATATTGAGCCATGGGTGGTAGGTGAGCGAATTGTACTGTATGTGTCTTGAGATTATTACAGATTGTACATTCATAGATTTGTATTAGGGTTTTAATATTGTTTAGATCTTTTGTGTGCAGCCCCACAAGTCTCACAATTTGAAATGGCTTCAGAGGGATAATCTGATTATATTTGATTTGGTTATTTATATTAAAACGTTACTGTATGTAAGTTTTATTTCAGCCCAGTTATTTAAGTGCTTCAATATGTAAGGTCAAATTTCATATGGTGTAATGTTTGATTTGGCTATTATTAAGGAAAATGAAGTCAATTGTACGTATTTTTGGCAAAAAAGATTATCCCAGTTTTATATGTATGTAAATCTTTACTAAATGATGTCATTTTTTTTTTTTAAATAAATGACGTTTAAATATGTTTGGACATTTTTCTCGGATTTTGTTCACTATGATCAATGATAAAAAGGCTTAGGAAAAATCTGTTTCATCTCTGTAATTTATATAATATGTCCCATAGCATATGTCGTGCTTAGATGGATGTGACGATACTGGACTAATTCTCTGTGTATTCGGTGGTGATTAGGGATGATTTGTCATTGAAATATTATAAACTGAACGCTTACAGACATTGTTTGTGCTGATGATGCAGTGCTGTTTACCCAGGTTGCACTCTGCAGAGTGGTTGCAGTGTTGTGAGGTTTTGACAGATGTTTAGATCCCTCTGTTACAGTGGGACATGTAGAAGGCAAGTGCACTGGGAGGTCCGATTCCCCAACTTCTCTTAAACTCACCTTCACTAGACCAGCAGTGAGCTGAACTCTGCCCTGTTGCCAAATTGAGCATGTGCCAAGACAAATGTTGTATAAAGCGGAGGCGGACTGTGTGATTTAATATCAGTGTGACAGAGACTGTGTGTCTATGTGGGTTCGAGACCTCAGCTTTTCCAGGCCACACTGCAGAGACAGCGTACACTGTCTCTCAGTTCTTCTCTTCTGTTTGAACAGGAGACATGTCTTTCAACACTCCCTAGTTTCTTATAGAGAGGAATTGAAACATACAGGCATTAAGTGTTACAAGAGTTTAGATTGAGGATTTGTTGAGCCCTCTTTTTTTATATTAATGCCAGTGAGGCACAGAGCTTCCCATCATCTCTCATGTGCGGTCCGAATTGTATTTATGCATTCGCGCATATGCTGTGTCAGAAACCACTTGTTTGTTTGCTCATTTAATATTTATTACATGGTGAATGCCATTTGTGGTAGTACAATAGTCAGTTGAGACAGCTTAAACCCTGAACAGTCAAAAATGATAATGATTTTAGTACTTTAGTACTACTTTAGTCCTTTAGTACTTCAACTAACGTTTTGCAGTTAGTTGACAAGGCAATATTTCTAATTTTGTATGTTTTTGTTTTATTTTATTTTTGTAGAGAACATCTTATTACCAGCTGCTGGCAGCTGGATGGCCAGTAAGTATTTGAAATTTGAATAAATTAGCAAAAGGTCATTATAACATATGCATGTGGTCTCTCACTAAACCCTTTTCCTCTAATGCCCTGCAGAGACAGACGGGACACCCTGGACCAATGGGTGAGACGGGGAGACCTGGTTTACCTGTGAGTACACACTCAAACACACAGAGTAAAAATATGAGTGCAGACTGAATTGTCAGGGAAACTGTTTTGCACAGTGTGACAGAATTTTATACCGCCGACCAACTATATTTAGGTTCATAGTGGATATTTGACTAGTGTGATTTATCATAATATGATGAATGATGAAATGGTTACAAACACATTCGATTTGAGTGTATATACAGTACGGTGATTAATTGTTTTATTTCTGAAGGGGTTTCCTGGAGACCCAGGTCAGAGTGGACCACCAGGACTAAGAGGCGAAATGGTACCTATTCGTTACAATATCTGTTTTTGTTTGTGTCTGAGTATGTATGTGTGTGTGTTCATTACAGCAAAAAGAAATACAGTAAAATGGTATTCTCAATAACAGTTACATTTTGAAAAAAATATCTGATGCTAACCAAGGCTGCATTTATCTGCTGAAAAAAAATCAGCAAAATCTTATGTATATTATGAAATAAAATTTGTTACTGTCCCCAAATATTTAAACACTGCTGCAGATTTATGCAAAGTGCCTACAGGAATTAGTTACCAGCAAACATTTTATAATAGGGTGGCATTGGACCAAAGGGTGTTCGTGGAAGAGCGGGGACTCAAGGAAGAGATGGAGCAAAAGGTCCAGATGGGGTGACAGGATCTCCAGGATTTCCTGGTCTACAGGTGAGAGTAAGGGCATGGGATGTCTATGGTAATATTTTCATTTAAATTATGGTAAAGCTATGAATTGTAGCTTTTGGAACATATGAAGAGTTCCAATGCAAAAGCCTCTAAAAGCCGTCTTGGTCAAAATGAGATTTCGATACAGAGTAAATGCTCTCCACACATAGTATATGTTCATCAAGTACTTTCACTTTAAATGTGCTATCTCATCCTCAACCCAAGTACCAGTACATAGTAGCCAGAAAGAAATGATCATTTTACAGAAAAATGTCAGTCACACTTAAAGGCTTTTTCATCTGAACTCTTCATATGAATGTAACTTGCAGTAAACAATGTGTTGTATGTTTCTGGTTGTGGCTCAAGGGTCCTCGAGGTTACAAAGGTGACACAGCGCCCCCCGGTGAGAAAGGAGATGAGGTACAGTGTGAGGATACATAATGTTCAGACATGCACGACCCTGCAATGTACTTAATATAGTATAAAGCAGTTTTTCTACCTTCATGAGCAGGGTTTTCCTGGTGCTCCTGGACTCAGAGGAGACAAAGGACAGACTGGCCAGAAGGTAAAGAAAACCTTCATCTAAAGTATTTATGATGCATTTACAGTATGATGCGTTTATACAGTATATAGAAATTCAACACCTTTACTGCCCCCTAGTGAATCCGGAGGAAACACTACAACAAAAAGTATTATCTTCTGTAGTTGTAATGTAATTATTGGTTATGCCTCTGTCTTTTTTTTTTTAATAGGGCTCAAAAGGAGAAATTGGGTTTACTGGCTTTTCTGGTCCTTTAGTGAGTAAATCACTTAATATTCTTGAACTGCTAGTTTTAAACATTGTTACTAGTAACTGGTGTAAGTATACTTTCTTATATTGTAGTAAATTAATGGTTTTCATTTCTTTTCAGGGATCGGTTGGTTTACAGGGTGTTCAAGGGATTCCTGGGCCACCTGGTCCTAAGGTGATTGATTTAATTAAACTTATTTTGTATATTTTTATTTTCAAATATTTTGAGATAATCATTTTTACATTGATCTTGACAGTATAAGGAATTTTGTTTTCATAGGGGGATCCAGGAAATGATGGAAAACGTGGTCCTCCAGGGACAGTGGTGAGTCGTAAGTCTTGAGTCATAAATCATGCTTGTGACAAGAAAGAAAAAATAAAGTTTTTCAAACTGTGTTTCTTCTGAGTATTACTACCTATGAAAAGCTGATTTCTGTTATAACCTAAAAGAAATTGATCTGAATTGGACAATTACGTCTTATTAACCAAGAAAATCTTACTTATCTTGGTGTTTATGAATACTGCTTAATAATGCTCAGCTATGTTTTTGTGTCTTGCCAGGGAGCACCAGGTGCTACAGGATTGGTTGGTGCACAAGGTTTTAATGGCTCAGAAGTAAGTGGGTGCTTACTACAATTTCAGAAAAACAAGTATCAGTTTCATTGCTTAAAGCAGAGTTTCTCAAATCTTACCCTAGAGGTCCTGTGCGCTGCAGAGTTTATCTCCAACCCTAATAAAACTCACCTACTGTACCTGTAATTTTCTAATGATTCTTTAGACACTCATTAGCCTGCTCAGCTGTTTGATTATTGTTAGATCCAAATTCTGCAGTGCATTGGACCTCCAGGGTAAGTTATGAGAATCCCGGGCTTAAAGGGATAGTCTTCCCAAAAATAATAATTGTTATCATTTGAATATATTTGTATTCTATGTTCCACTCTCTCTGTTGACTCTCTACTGTTGAACATAGAAGATGATGGTTGAAGACAAACCATTTGGGTTCCCATTGATTTCCACTATATTTCTTGCCCGTACAATGGAAAGCAATGGGAACTGATCTTGCTTTTGTTACCGACATTCTTTGAAATGACAAGAGGATGAGTAAATGATCAAAGAAAGTCTTTACTTGGTTATAAACCAAAACACTTTTGCTGTTAAAGGGGGACGCTGGACCTGCTGGCCCTGTGGGGCGTAAAGGCCCTCAGGTATGCAACATTGTTTTGAGTCATTGCTTCTTGAAATCTGTACTTAAAGAATGATCAGAAGCCGAAATGATATAAAACCTGACCTGAATGTTTCTCCTAGGGGCCTAGAGGAATTGAGGGAGACAGAGGCCCACCGGGTGTTCCTGGATCACAGGTACATTTGATCATGTATTACTCCTACTCCCTACTGTTTTTCTATTTTTATTGAAATAGAAAAAACAGACAAATGTTGGTCTAAAAAAATTGTTAAACTTTGTCATGGATGTTTCCACAGGGTCTTCAAGGTCAGGCTGGTCCACAAGGTCTCAAAGGTGACATGGTAAGTTTTAAAACGTTTTCTCTCTACATGTAGAATATGTTTTATGTTTATAAAATGGAAGCCCTAGATATTTCTGTTTGTGGACAGGGGCCAGAGGGTCCAGTAGGTAACAGAGGGCTACAAGGCATTGAAGGGCCCATGGTGAGTCTGTTTGTCAATATATTAAATGTATAAAGGAAAACAGATATACAACTTCTTATAAACGTACGACTTTCAGCAACCAATATGACTTTAAAATTCCATTAAATTGTGCCCAGCAATATTGTAAGTTGCTGCTTTTTACTGATAAGCAAAAACTAGTTTATTTTATATTTTAATTTTTTATTTTTTTGTCTGATGAGCATTTATTTAGGAGTCAGGAATAACCATTCATTCATTTATTTAGGGTACAACTGGAGATTCAGGACCAAAAGGCTTTCCAGGTGTCACAGTAAGATATCTGATTCAAATCTCACTGTATGTTTATTTGACAATTTAGAAAATATTTGTAAATTGATGTCCTTTATCATGTATTATATCAATAATAAATGCTTCTAAATTCAGGGCAGTAGGGGACCAGATGGAGAAAAGGGTGACAAAGGACCTAAGGGGAAAAAAGTAATCACCAGCACACAATACATTTAAACATTCTAAAGCTTTATATTCATAATTATAGTATTCAGTAAATTGCCTTTTTGTGATTAAACTGTATTTTTTTTAGGGACCAAAAGGAGCACTAGGGATCATGGGTCCACAGGGTGAAAGGGGCCAGGCGGGCCTGCCTGGTTTACCTGGTGTCAAAGGTCAGCCAGGTGTTCCAGGTATCCAGGTATACAGTTGCACAGAAGATTCCCTATAACATATCATTCTTTATATTATTTATATTCAATAATATATACTCAAAATATGATTTATTGTCAAAATACATTTGTTTTTCTCTCACCCTTTTCCCCCCAAAGGGAATAGATGGTGAAGTGGGTCCTCAAGGAACACATGGAAAAGAGGGTCAAAAGGTCAGATTGCTTTATGACTTTCAGGTGGAACGATCCCACCAATAGCATTCTTATACAGTAGCTCACCATTTTACATCAATCCACCTGTGATTGCTTTTTAAAAAAATGATTTTCACTTTCACTCTGTCTTACAAATATATTCACCTAAAACCATTGTTGTTGTTTTGTTTTTTTTTTAAAAAGGGCAGCAGGGGTGTACCTGGTGATAACGGAAGAACAGGTCTCAGAGGATCCAGGGTAAATTTGCTATATGCATATAATATTTATTACTTAAATGTACAGTTATTAGCTTTTAAGTCTTTTTTTAAGGTCTCAGATGTGTTCATGTGTTTTGTTTAATGAATAATTAAGCTTTATATAAAAAAAATAAAAAATATGAAAAATAAAAAGCTTTATATTTAACATTGTGTATTATGAATAAACAAAATCGATGTTTTCCTTTGTCTTTTGATCACATTTATTTGCGTTGTTTCTCTATGCTCAGGGTCGAGCAGGCCAACATGGTTCTCCTGGTGTACCTGGAGTAGTGGTAGGGAAATTGTATTTGAGTAAACTGAGTCCAGATTTATTTGGTTCACGTGTTCTTGAATTGGTCGTATTTGCTGTTTTTGCAGGGCTTACGAGGTCCAGTTGGTGACGAGGGACCAGAAGGAAAGCCTGGTACACAGGTTCCCATTTCATACATTTAATTTCAAGTTTTATTTTTTATTTTTTTATCAGTCATAGATTTATCTTATATGAATCTTTGTATTGCCACGACACCAAAGTAAGTAACCGAAATTGTGTTGATTTTGTGTATCTGTCTTGCAGGGTGTTTCTGGTTCTGTTGGAAGTCCAGGAGATAAAGGACCTAATGTATGTTTCTTATCATCAACTAAAATATTCTATGACATATGTTAGTCAGTTGGGAGCAGACTCAAATTTGTTGTAATGACTGGTCAGTAATAATTGCAGATGATTCTTTAAAAGAGCTATTACCAACATTAGGCCTCAGAAGAAGGAGAAACACTAAATACAGGCATGTCAAGGTCAGAAAGATCAGAGACTATTAAACTTAACAAGGTCTTAAACTTCCTGTTGGGTTGGTGCTTCTGTCAAGGAGGAGTGATCTTTGTTTCAGCATGACAGCAAAAGCCTGAAATGTGTTTCGCAAGTGTTAAACTTTACAATTTTACGTCTCAGTGTAATTTTAGTAAAATGTTTAATTGAAAAATTTGAATGAATTTCAGAATGTCTTACACAGTATTTTTTATTATTATTATTATGAATAATAATAAGTGAATAAGCATAGGCGGAGTTTAGGGGGGGCCA
>JAUCNO010000795.1:8998734-9009014 GCA_032353835.1 Enteromius viviparus | reverse complement strand
ATATCGTTTCGCGGAAGGATGAAAATGTTAATTTAAAACAAATACGCCAATAAAATGTTTCAAATTCATGTTCAGTTCAGTTCTATTCCTTATGTGGCAAGTAGCCGTGTAATAAGCGGGATAATATACAGGCAGCCTGTACATATTAAATATAATTATAATATAAGAATATAAATAAATAAATATGTTTAAAAATATATATACAGTATGTGTGTTTTTGTACGTACATAATAAATATACACAATACTCACATGTAAACAAAAACTTTTATTGGATGCAATTAATCATTCGACAGCACTAGTACTGTATATATAAAACTATTAATTATTTTTGTGATGGCAATGCTGAATTATTATCTTCAGACTTGAAATCATTCTAACATGCAGTTTGTTGCTCAAGAAACATATCTAATGATTATCAATGTCAAATGAATGCTTTTATTTCAGAATCTATTGATGAAAATAAAGCTCAAAAGTGTGTTTATTTCAAATAGAAACTATCTACACTGCTGTTTTTGAGCAATTTAATGCATCACTGTAGATTTAAAAGTATTAATTTCTAAAATAATAAAATCTTACTGACACCACATTTTAAGCTATGTGTTTAGTAAATACGAATCTGTTAACGAGACGCCTCTCTGCTTCAGATCCCCATGAAATCCTGGCTCAGAGACACCATCCCAGACTCATTTACATGGTTGAGCAATATAGATGGCGGCTTTCAGGTATGCTGTTTGCTCAGAAGCATTAACTCCCGCCATCAAGAATTTCCCTCTTGAGAAAATCTTTGTGTCTTTATAGTTCGATTACATGGAAACCGGTGTGGTACAAATGAGATTCCTACGACTCAACAGCAAGTTTGTGAAGCAGAACATCACATTTTCATGCCAGCCAAACAGCCACCAGGGCTTTCATGAAAGAGACATAAAGTTCCTCGGAGATTCAAGAAGGCAGAGCTTCTTGGGAACATTACTGGATTGTGAAGTAAGATAACGGTATCTAAATGTTAATGGATTGCATTGTTGTTGGTTGTATTTTATTATGTCCTCTTTCTGTCTGTGTTTAGTCTGTCAGGTCACCGGATACAGGCCCTCGGGAGTCTGTGTTCCAGTTCGAGACTGAGGACCTGGAGCTTTTACCAATCAGAGATCTGGCTTTATTTGGCCACAGTGACACAACAGAACAGTTTCAGTTTACTGTAGGACAAGTGTGCTTCAGCTAAAACACAAACACATTTGAAGACTGTTGCTGAACTGTTGCAGATCCCTCCTCTGCTGAGACAAGAACGATCAGCAAATATCAGGACTTTCTTTACTCTACTGTTCTCCATCTGCTGTGGGAATAGAGGTTCCTAATGAAGTTTTCACCTTGAGTTTACAGTGTACCTTCATTGTACAATAAACTGATTTGTTGTCTAGCGGCAACAGCAATCCGGTGCGCAGCTTCTCTTGAGGAGATGTAATATATTGTTTACAATGCTTGTTTTCTGTCTGATTATTTATGTAATGTCAGGATGTTGTTACTCGTCATATTTTAAGAACATGATTTCCTCAAAAAACCCCTTTGATTCAGGTTTTGTTGCACCTTATGACAAAGAGCACAGTGTTATACACTACATGGCCACATGTGCTTGATGAACGTTTAATTTTCAAACCGTTGGCGTTAGTAGTTTATCCACTCTATACTGCTGTAACAGCCTCTGCTCTTGTTAGAAGGCTTTTAAACATAAGCAGAGATTTGCTGTCACTTTTGGCCGTGTGGTGTATGTGGCACTCAAATCCGATATTTTTTAAACAATGTGCCTCAAACATACAATATATGAGGCACTGCTTGTGAACCTAATAACGTGAATGAGAATATTTGGACACAGTTGCTGTTGAACCATTGTTAATGGTGGAACCAGTGGAATTTACTATACATTAATCAACAAATTATGATGACCGTTTATGAATAACACATATACTAAATGTTTTTGTGCAAATTGCAAAAAGAGTCCCATTAAAAATAATGACAGTTTAGCTCATTGTAAAAGTAGCTCATTGCAATCTGTTTTAATAGCAAACTGATTTTATTCAAAAGTGTGTGTTTTTATTGTTGCCTTAGTAAAAACCAAAGGAAACTAAGTCCTCAAGGGTTTGTGTTCTTTCAGGTTACTGCATGAATTTACAATGCTTGCAGCATAAATTATAATATATGCAAGTAATTATGTTATGTTTTTAAAGTTGGAAAGTGCAAGTTAATGTCTGCAGGAATCAGAACACTGTTTTATGGTAAAGTGTTTCTGGTAAAAAAATATTGCTAATTTTACTTTGCCAAGGAAAAACATAAAACCTATATAAATATCAAACACGACTACACTACTACTTAAAACTTCATCTGTCATATTTTATTAGGGGTTTGAGCGCGTAGCTCGAAATTGGAACTACGACGCACTGTTTTTCCGCAAATTCTGGGCATTTCCGAAATCTACTTTTGTGAACTAGTCATAGGTTTTTTGCGTGATGGAAATCAAACCACTGCAGAAATAATCTGTGGACACTGAATATCAATAATTATCCAAAAAGAAATGTTTACATTTTGATATTGGCGCGAAACAGTAGGCCAATTAGCGTCTATGCTAACGTTATAACTCTGGAATGGAACGTTTACGCTCAAACTTTGTTCAAAAATAGCCACTTGGGGGCGCTACAGGACAGAAAAAAAAACATATTTTCAGCTATTACTAGGCAACCGTTGTTCCAATTGGCTTAACTTGCAGCAACTTGGCCCAAACTTTCCAAGTACTCCTCGCTGCAGACTGTAGCGTGGTGACGTCAGGTACATACCTGATGTATGTGTTTACCACGCGTGCGCACATCAATATTGCATTCATAATTACTATATTTACATTAACAGTAAGGGTAGGTTTAGGTTTGTTTAAGATGTAGACATTAATAAAAACAGGTAGCATTTTCTGATATCAAATTGTGCTACCTATTTTACCTATTTTATATTATTTTTATTTTATATTAGTGCTAAATCTCCATCAGCTGTTTTTAAAAGGAACGCAGTTTAAGCTGGCGTTCCTTTTAAAAACAGCTGACGGAGATTTAGCGCTAATCAAAGAACCGTCTTTACTGATGAGATATGCATAATATATCGTATGATATATATCGCCCAGCCCTAGGAGGTAGCAAATAATCTGATAAGGTAGGATGAATCCTGTTATAGACATACCATACGTCACTTTGCGCATGCGCGGTAAACACATGACCGTGCACATACTTCAGGTACCTACGTCAGGTATGTACCTGACGTCTCCGCGCAAAAAACATTGAAGTTTGAGCACTATTAGACATGGTTAACGGCGGTCAATCAGAACGAAACTCGGTGGGCGTGTTTGACAGTTTCTCAAGGTCTGTAAGAATTTTTAAACAAATCGGCCACTAGTTGGCGCTAACGGGTTTTTTGGCCCGGTAATCACGTGGTGTTTTACACTTTCACTCAATGCATATCATTTGATAGATCTCCTCATACTGAGCAACTTTGTCTCTGTCAAATTATTAACAAATATGTTAAAAACCCACTTTTGGTTTTGATTTTTGCAGTTTAACCACTGCAGTGGTTAAACTGTGGACTCTCTAGATTAATAATAATAACAAATGTTGAATTTTGTCCTTTGGTTAGCTAATTGCTCATTTAAAAAGGGGTGAGGCCACATATACTCAAAAGGCTATAAAACCTAAACAAAAACAAAACTTTATGAAACGTGGTTAAAATATGTGACAGATGAGTTTTAGCGAGCATGCAAAGTTTCATGGAGCTGACACTAAAAAAGCTCTCAAAAGCCCTGCCACTAGATGGCAGCGGAAGACCACTAATGAGCACACAAACAGTGCTTTTCATGTTTGCTGATGGGGACATTATAAAATCACTATTTGGACGTTTAAAATCACATTTAGTTAAAGTTTAAAATTTTGCCCATAAAGTTTTTAAAATTTTGCCAGATAATCATTACAATGAAACCTGAAAATAACATATACATTCTTTAAAAGAGAAGACTTGCAAGAACTGTTATCTATCATTTATTTCACATATCTAAAATTGCAACACAATATGCGTGAATGTATTCCCGTGCCTGTGTGTTTGTATTAATATAATAGTTTAATAGTCTGCCCACGCGTAAGGGTGCTTACTAAATATTAACCATTTCATTTCTGTATGTCTGTGTATTTATGTGTGTGTGTGTGGCCATGTTTGTTTTAATATAATAGTTTAACCATATAATTTCTGTTTGTCTGTGTGTGTGTGTGTGTGTGTGTGTGTGTGTGTGTGTGTGTGTGTGTGTCTATGAGCCTATTATCCATTTTCGATGTGTAAGCCAGGTGTTATTTAACCTCAAAGGCTTTAAAAATGCTCGAACCCTCGGTAATTGCTGCTTGCAGCTATATTTTTAATATGTTTTTTTCTTTTTGGTGCATCACTGTTGACATTGTGATGATCAATATTTTTGTGTAAATAACCATGAAACATTTTTCCTGTACTGCAATAAACAATGTAACTATAAATCACATTTCTTATCAACTGATCAATTTAATCCTTCTTTGGAGTATAAAAGTATTCATATGTTCATTTTACCATTTCAGTGTAGAACTGTGTGGTATAAACCTGCAGGCTTATGTGGAACCAAACAATGAGATTCAGGGTGTTTTAGGTTACTCTTTCTGATTGGTCCCAGTTTGTGGCGTGCCTGGCGCCCTCTGGAGGATTATTTGAAAAAGCCACAAGTTGCTAGTGTACTGTACAACACGCCTCCTTACAGCTGGCTTGTCTTCGTCTCCAGGAAATCACTTGAAACCTGTTTCGAGAAAAATGGCTGCAGTATGCTACATTTAACCCCTCAGGATTTTCAGACGCGCCGCTTGGAAAGTCGCATGGTGTTCGCCACCGCTGAAGAGTTGAATGGGATTTCTGTGAGTTTGAGTGATCGCTGGTGAGCTCTAGGCCCTTCAGTGATGCCTCGGACCGTCGTGAGATCCTGAACCGATCAGAGCTCCGCTTCACACAGCTGGACTCTCGACGTGCTCCAGGAAGAAAGGTGAATGACTTATTGATGTCCGATCTCTGCGCTTAATCCTGCTTGAACAAACAGCAGAGAAAAGTAACCCAGTATGAGCTTTATTATGTACTAAATGGAGAAACCTATCGTTTTTGTACTAAATATAATGTAAATAGTTTTTGGGGTTCTTTAATGATGTAAATAAATCAGTTTCAGTAATTTTTTAGGTCAACGAGATAGCGTTGTATGACAGTTGACACTTCTAAACCGGTAAGCTAGTAAACAATTCTTTGATTAAATTTGTACTGCATACCGAAACCAATCATGTTTTTTTTCATATTCGTTTTCCCTGCCGCTGGGAAGGAACATCGTACAAAAATACTGACTTGGCTTTCTGCGGGAATTATTCACGTGCGCAAATGGAACGCACTAATCCTAGGAATCGGTTCTTTTGAATGAATCAAAACAGTCAAGTGATTGTGGAGTAATAATGAATCAGTTTGTTTAGATTTTTTTTATCATGATATATCTGTCTTTTAAAGTCAATTATTAAAGGTGTCTCATCAGTTGACTATTAGCTGCAGCTTTAGACTTGCTCTGTGAATTAAACTTTTAAAATGTATTTTTATGTTTGTCAAAATACACCATAATTACGTCTTTAAACTGTAAACATTGCCTGTATCTGTTTTTTCAGTACTGCATGTGCCAGTCAGCTGCCCACGCAGCTACTGTCAGCACTGACCGTGTCTTAACGCATAGTGAACTGCCTTACTAGACAGCACTTTTAAACATCATGGTCAACCCAGAAATGTTGTACATGTAGGCAGCTCTGTAGGTTTTTAGAAGTTTGTTCTCTCTCTCTGTACACAGAAACCTGGCCACTGAGTTTATGAGCAGTCTGGAGAGAGACAGGGAATCATGCTGCCTTCATCAAAAAGGGATTTTGTATCTCTGACTCTCAGTGAAAGTGGCAGCTACACCAACAGCAAGCAGTGGCGGCGGCAGTCCTGCTGGAGAGTGAGTTAATATTCAACAGTCATCTGTTCGTTAACATTGCGGTTTTATCCAGTAGTTTCAAGGCCCATCTGTAGGGTAATCAGATTTTTTTGATTACAAAAATGTGATACAGTCATCTTGGCTTTGTCTCCAGAAATGGAAACAGCTGTCCAGATTGCAGCGCAGCTTGATCCTGTTTACACTCATGCTGTTGTTGGTTTGTGGAATTGCCACATCTCCCACTCTCATAGGGCACTGGAGAGGTGAGATGCTATAATGCAATTAAAAACGAGCGTGCAAATTGTCTTGCTGAAAAATAAAAAAATGAAGGTAATGCATAACAAATCAGAGTAGCACTTTATTTTACAGTTGTGTTCCTCATGTACTGTAAAATAAAGGACAAGCTAAATTATAATATGCCCCTATTAAAATTGGGATGTATCAAAAGTAGAGCATATCCAATTTAAATGATGCAGATCTGAATGTGAGCTTTTATTAAATCATGTGAGAGAAAAATATAAAAAAATAATAAAAAATACTCATGCATTCTAACACATTACACCATCTGTGTATTTGTTTCTCAGATGGTGTAGTGGGGGAAAATGGGAACGATGGAAAACCATTTGTTGTCAACCGAAAAAATGAGTACAAGTCCATTATTCCTGAGCCGCCCTCAGAGGTTAGCCTGAACCATTTGTTTCTTGCTTTCTTTTTGGATAGCCTCTTTTCATGAGTAACCTGATGACTCAAGGTTACAGGCTGTGCTTTTTCTTTTTTTTAACTTGTGTTTGCATCTGAAAAATAGAAAAAGGACTACCATAGACGTGGACCTCCTGTCTTGCAGAACCGTTTGCAAACCAAAACAAATGTTTCAGGTCTTTTGGGAGTAGAAAATCAGGAGCTGTACCTGAAGAATGCAGATAAAGGATCTGAAGAAGGAAAGCCAATCATTAGGTTTGATGCTTAATGTCAGCTGTACGGAAATACCTTATGATTACAAAAGCATGTGCATTTTTTGTGACGGTGAGCTTGGCTAGTATAAAGGATAATCTTATGTTTTGTTTATTGTTGTTATTTATTTCTCGCATGTGTGTAGTTGGCGTGGAGCTGTGATAGAAGAAGAGGCATCTGATACTGACACCAAAGACACCGAAATCCAAGACGACCCAGCTTCATTAGCACTTGGTTTGTTATTTTGTCAGCTACACTCCTTTGAAATTGAACAGGAAAAGAGCCATTTGCTTAATCTATTAATACTTTCTAAATATAAACCCATTTCATGCAGCTGATCTCCTGAATTCATTTGTTTCTTTTTACGGATTGCACTGAAGCAGCTGTTTCCTGTGTTTCGGTTTCTTTCAGCTGAAAGCAGGCTGGAGGCAGTGAGAGAAGCCTTTAGACATGCCTGGAAGGGTTACAAGAACTTTGCTTGGGGTCACGATGAACTAAAGCCAATCTCTAAATTATATGGAGAGTGGTTTGGACTTGGGCTGACCCTAATTGATGCTCTGGACACCATGTGGATCTTGGGTCTCAAAGAGGGTAATTTAGTTTGCTACAGAAAATACATTACAGAGTCCAACACAGACCAGGTTTTTTTTTTTTCCCTCGTCTTGTTTTCCCAAGCTCATGATTGGAGGAAAAAATCCAGTCCAATTTTTCATTGTACTCTTCTAAATGTATTTGTTTTATTTTTTTGAAAAAGTGAAATGTATAGTTAATACATTTGTCCATTGGTGGACAAAACCGATGAGCCCTAAACTTACAGCCTTGGTTAAACCCACCTTACCATGTCATGCTGGTTGAGATGTTCAAAGATACAAAGCAATGGTAGCAGCACAGAACCACAATTTTTGCTTTAATGGGAAATAAACCAACAAAATACGTCTTAATATGAATAAAAAAAAACATTTTTTGTGTTTACTGAGCTGTTTATGGTGGGTACTGTAATCTTCTTTACTTGATTTACATAAATCTTGTTGACAGAGTTTGCAGAGGCCAGGGAGTGGGTGGCCAGAGAGCTCTCCTTCGATAAGAACGTGGATGTCAATCTGTTTGAGAGCACCATTCGTATACTGGGTGGCCTTCTGAGTACTTACCATCTGACCGGAGACTCCTTGTTCCTGGAGAAAGCTGTGAGTAAGGAGGACGTGCTAATCAAAGAGCTGGAGTCTTCAAAGTTTTTTCTTTATCCCGTTACTGTGTTCTGGTGATTTCAGAAAGATATTGGCTCCAGACTAATGCCCGCCTTCAACACTGCCTCAAAAATCCCCTATTCGGATGTGAACATTGGAAAGGGGACTGCTCATCCTCCGCAGTGGACTTCAGACAGTACAGTAGCTGAGGTCACTAGCATTCAGCTAGAATTCAGAGAGCTCAGTCGACTTACTGGAGACCCCAAATACAAGGTCAAGACAATGGACAGTCTTTCTCAGTTAAGACCCGAACACTCATTTAAGCTATTCTGTTCTCATAGCAACAGGTGGTTACTTTTCTTTCGTTTCTTTCTGTAGCTGGCTGTAATGGAGGTGATGAAGCAGGTGCATCAATTGGATGGAAAGCAAGATGGGTTAGTGCCGATGTTCATCAATACCAACAACGGGCTGTTCTCACATCAGGGCATTTACACACTGGGTGCCAGAGCTGACAGCTACTACGAGTACCTTCTGAAGCAGTGGATACAAGGAGACAAGACAGAGAATGAGTGAGTACAGTCTTAAGTACAGGTGTGTTTGAAGCAATAGCCAAATATACATTGTATTGGTCAAAATTATACATTTTTCTTTTATGCCAAAAATCATTAAGATATTAAGTAAAGATCATGTTCCATTAAGTTATTTTGTAGATATATCAACTTCATTTTTGGTTAGTAATATGCCAGATTTTCAAATAGTTGTATCTCAAATATGAATATTGTCTGATTCTAACAAACCATACATCAATGGAAAGTGTATTTATTCAGCTTTCAGATTATGCATAAATCTCAACTTCAAAAAGTTGAGTGGTCCAGGGTCACAAATACAGGTTCAAAGATTGTGTGCTTTCTTTTTCAGATTGCTGGATGACTACATGCTGGCTGTGGAAGGCGTGAAGAAGAACCTCCTGAGGAAGTCCACTCCTTCTGGCCTTACATTTGTAGGAGAGCTGTCCCATGGCCGCTTCAGTCCCAAAATGGTATGCTTTTTCTCAAAGAAAAACAAGCCCTAAGGCCCGTTACAGTCAAAAAGCTCATGTAGCCACTTTTTTCCGCCCTTTCTTGTTTCTTTCAGGACCACTTGGTTTGTTTCCTGCCTGGCACTCTTGCACTTGGGGCACATTACGGCCTTCCAGCTGATCACATGGAGCTGGCAAAACAGCTGATAGAGACTTGCTACCAGATGTACGCCCAGATGGAGACAGGTCTGAGCCCGGAGATAGCTCATTTTAACATGCATGAGAGCAGCACACATGATGTAGATGTAAAGGTGAGCTTATGAAGAGCTTTTAGTCGGCAGCTGTGAAACGCGTGTTTGTTTGGTGAATATGTGAAATGTAATCATTGTTGTGATCTCATATTATCCTACAGATTGCAGACCGACACAACCTTCTGCGGCCAGAGACTATAGAGAGTCTCTTCTACATGTACAGATTCACTAAGGATAAGAAGTACCAGCAGTGGGGCTGGGAGATCCTGCAGAACTTCAATAAGTACACAAGGGTATGCGAGAGAGGGATGAAACGGTTCAAATGTTACTTTGAAATGTTTTAGGACATGCAAAACTGTGGAAGGTACATGTTGTGCACTGCATCCAAATTTACATGTTTTCCATTCTAAATGGTATGTGAGATTCAAATGAGTGCATGTCCAATCGTCGGTGTCGTGAAAATAGTTTTCAGATGGTGTACTGTTTCGGGTGTTTGTCCACAGTGAGATAGTTTAGCAGTTACTAGTGTTTAAAAGTTTTAAGATCATAACTTTTTTTTTTTTTTTTAATTTAATTACATTTAATTAAATTATTACTTATATGTTTAGCAAAAACTCATGAAATTAATCAAAAGTAACAGTAAATACATTTCTAATGTTACACAAGGTATTTCAAATACATGCAAGAAAATAAATAAATGAATAATAATAAAAAAAAATAATAATAATATATCTATATCTATATCTATATCTATATCTATCTATATATATATATATTAGTGCTGTCAAATGATTAATCGCGATTAATCGCATCCAAAATAAAGGTTTTTCTTTACATAATATT
>JAUCNO010000795.1:8976801-8992060 GCA_032353835.1 Enteromius viviparus | reverse complement strand
CACTGTGATTACATACTAGATACACATCTAGTTACTATGAAAGTACACAGGTACTAGGGACACTTAATATAAAGTGGCACCAAAAAGGTCAAATTGTAGTAATATTTCACAATTTTACTACTTTTACTGTATTTATCATCAAATGATTGCAGCCTTGGTGAAAAAACTGAAACCACACCTTCCACCAAAGACGATGACAGGACATTTCTGAGCTCCCAGTTCCTTCTTCAGCTCTGTGATCATGACTGCATAGTCAGCCAGGGCCTGCTCCACCGTCAACAGCCCCACATTGGGAATATTAAATGACTCCTTCCCAAATGGAAGAGATTTTCCATAGTACCTCTAGAGTTTAAAGTAAAACTTAGATTAGTGGACAGTTCTAAACTGTATGACTGCATGAACCTGACATCAAACTGTCCCAACTTGTCTAACTTCCTGCATGATTATGTGATTATGTTACATGAAAATCTTACATGCTCAGCAAATATCAGCAGGGCTCCCTGCACAGATGCCAGCTCTGTGATAAACCCTGAGTTCCGTGCAAACTCCCATATGTCCCCTTCATTGCCAGTGTAAAAGAAAATGGGTCCATTGCCTTTCTTCCAGTACTGATCTGCAATAAACACACAATGTGCTCACTCAGTGTGGGTATAATTTTAAAAGATAATAACAGTTCAAACAGTATGACAGTGTGACAGATACCTGTAATAAGGTAGCGCTGATCATATGTGCCATTGCCAAGGCTGTTGTAATTAAAATGGTCTAAAACTTGTTTAAAATACTTTTCCTTGAAATCAGGAGCAAGGTCTCTGTGAGATGGGATGACCTCATTACTGAGCTTTTCCTCCTAAAAAAAGAAAAGATTCCAAAGAGGAAAATTCAAAAACGTTCCAGAGAAAAACAGAGAGATTTGAAAGAAAACAAAGCAATAGAATGTTATAAATCGGCTAATATGAGAAAGCTGAAGATCAGAACTTGCCACAGGTAAACGCGTCTCAGTTTTTCCGCCGAAGATCAGCAACATGAATCCAAGGAAAAACCAGTGAGTAGCCATTCTCACAGAGACCCCACACATACATCAAGCCTGGACTCTAGCAAAGTTTCCTAAAATTTATCACAGGGCTTCTGACTGTCATGTGATCATGTCAGGTGTCATGTGACTTGTGTCATTGTTTACGAGTCGTCTATAAACGACTTATCGCTTATCTCTGTTGGGTCAAGAGTACGGTACTTGATCTACTCCGTTATTATGTTAAAGGCTGTCTAAGCAATCAGCTTCGCAGGTTAACAAAAATTTCTCCAATAGATTCAGAATAAAAGTCAAGGAACAATTTCAAAGTAAAAGTCTTCGTGACTTAAAATACGTGACGGACTTTTATGTGTGTATGTATTAATATATAAAAAAAAATACATGAATAATACTTTTCTACGATGTACTCAATAATTTAAATGTATTTTAAATGTAAAACTTAACTAAGGCCTAACGTTATGTAAAAATATCTCTAAGTATCAAAATCTTTGTTTTTCAAGAAAGTAGCAAAATCAGTCTCAAATTCCCTGGACTGTAACCAGCTCTGCATATCCCTCCAAAAAGGCTGCACTAATTCACAATGCGAAAAACATTATCTCAATTTGATTTAGTGGAAACTTGGATCCATAGAGAAAGTTCAATAATGACGTCACTAGTCTAATGCTGTGTTTGGTTATAATGGTGGGAATATTTCAGCATAAACAACACAAACAAACAAAACATTTGTGCATTTTAAGACTCTTGTCATTTGTGTGTTATTAGGAGTGAGTCTTTGGGTCATTCACACTGTCACAATTAAAACTTAAAAAAAAAAAAAAGAGTACTGGGAATTGTGTAGCAGCTAACACTCAGCTTACTTATAAAGTATATAGTAATAGAACAAAACTGTACATGAACAAAGCAATCTATTTTATTTTATTTATTTATTTATTTGTATCTTCAGTGTTTTAGACTACAAACCATAGAGCCCTTGATGGATTGTTTATTAAACATCTCCAGCGCCATCTGCTGTAGACCAGCATATAGGTAATTTTGAAGGTAAATTAGAGTAGATCTGCACTCCTGGATTTCACTTCTATCCCATATAGTTTATTATGGTCTTCACGTATATCTAATATATCTACATGTGGACAAAAGTGCTACAAATGTATCAAAACAGCACAATGAGTCTCCATTTCCTTGTTTATTTGTTTGCTTTAAATATACTGGGAAATTAAAGATTATTATAATCTAATCTAACGCTGGAAACCTTTCTAAAGCTGTCTAAATCTATCTTTCTACCTATCTAAATCAAAAGCTGTAAACTTGCTGTGTAAAAATGGTAATATAGCAATGCTGGAATTTCCTCTATCCAGTCTTTTTCTCGAATGTTTCCCTACTAAAATAAATGTCAGGTAATGACTAAATGCTTCCTGGTAGTCTAACTCTTGGCCAGACAACCTTTATCGTTTCCTTTTTTAGTGTGCTGTATAAATTATTGTGTAGGTGTGCAAGTTGTCTTTCTTCACTTTCCTTATGCAACAGCTTTTTGTTTAATCAAGCCATTGTGTACGTGCCCTACCTGCTGCTCAACAAGCCCATCTCTATCTCCTGGGAATGTGGGACTTCCTGAAGTCATGGCAAGTGGGAGGAACCACAGCTGTGTGTCACACTACAATAATCACTTCCCTGTCAGCTTACTAAGAACTCAGGCTTACACCTGTTTAGGAGCCACACTCGTATTTATGATTGATCGCTTCTGGAAAGCAGTTTAAGTTCTTGACTTTTCTCTGGCAGTTTCTGGGCAGTGGTAAGTTTCCCTCATTGTACTAGTATTTCTTTTATTTTATAGTTTTTCTTTTACGGTTTTATTTTCTTTTAAGAACCTGCATTGGCTCATAGTCTCACCTGTATTTTAGGGCAGCTATCACATTCACTCTTTTTGTTCTTAGTGATATTAGCTACAAAAATATGATGTTTTCTCAGTACAGCTTGGTATAGAGTAATTCTAAAATATCAGTTGATTATTTTTATTTTGTTCTAGAGGGCCATGCTGTATATAGAGTTGATCAAGCTGTGGGATGAGGCCGTGAGAGCAATAGACAGCCGGGACTGGCAGGGGGCTCTCACCAAACTCACTCAGATCACAGAACACAACTGTCGCACTCTGTTTGTGGTTGCTTCGACACACATTGCCCTGGGTCAAGTAGACTCGGCTATCAAGGTACAATTACAAGTCTGGTAATTACACAAATGTAGGATATCTGTAGCAATAATTCAGTACAATTATGTCTTCGGTTAACAGTATTTTCGAGAGCTATAGTTCACTTTTAGTTTTTTTTTTTTTATCTCTTAGATGCCACAAAAATGACTATCCAGGCAACTTTATGTTTGAATGTATGATACCCTAATTTACACAGAGAAAATGATTATTATAATCGTATAGACTATTATTTGGAAAATATTTAGTTTTTATTATTACTTTTTTCTATTTATAATAGTATTCTGACTGTAATGTTGTCATATCAATTTATCCTAATATTTTATGTATTTTAATCAAATTTATTAAATTATACTTAAAAGTTGTTGAGTAGCTTAATTTAATATCTTGATTTTCTAATGTATTTTAGATAGTTTTTTCCCCCACAAATTATTTTACATAGATTTATTTATTACTCTTTTATTTCCCTTTCCATGGTTCCCCAGTATTCCTTGAGGCTGATTATTATAATCCCTTAACCCAATTTGAAAACCCTTTGCTTAATTAATAATTTTGTTATTTCAAGGTAAAAAAAAAAAAAAGAATCTGGAAATATTAACAGTATTTGTTAGATAAAAAGATGTTTTTTTGAGATGTCTTTGACTATGTCAGATGATGTCTTTTAGGCTCTCGACCAGGTAATCGCAAAGGATTCCTGTCTTGCTGTGGGATTTTTTCAGAGGGCTGCTGTTCATATGATGGCAAACAGGTAGCTCTCTTTGAATGAGCACTACACTACAGCCTGACGCAACACAAACATCTTAAACATTGACCTCTTTTGTTTAAAGTTGATGTTCTGGACAGCTGATTCACTTTGATCTGACACTGCCTCTTTGTTCTCTTGGTCTCTCTCTTTCTTATTCTCTTTCCCTTTCTGTCTGTGTCACTTTTTCCTAACACCAGGCTGGAGGAGGCATTGTCTGATTGTATATGGGCTCAGAAAAATATGAGGGAAAACCCTATTATTGACTACAAACAGCTGGGTCTTCGCTATAAAATGTACAGTTGGCAGGTAAGAACATAAACATATTTCTCTCTGTATGTAAAACAAAATAAATAAATTAAACCATATATAAAAGTATGCTTGTTTAATTTATTTCACTTTTTTTGTTAATGTTTTCTTGAAAAGCAGGAAATTGTTGACATTTTCTGTCTAGCCTTTTGTCAACTCTGCCATTAAACATGAGCGTTGGTGGAGTGCACCTGCTCAGATATCCATCACAAGGCCTCTTTGAGGGCTGAGGGGAAAGGCTCCATGGTTATGCAATGTCAAATGCCAGCGAGAAAGTAGATAAGACATATCCAGCATTCCTCAGTTGTCAGGTTAAGCTCAGGTTAGCCTGAACAGATGGAACAACCTTTCTATTTGTCTTATTCCTGTTAGACGAAAAAAAAAGAGACGTTTCCTTTCTTGAAGTTTCACAGAGCCACAGAAATAAATTTGCACCACTACTCCATTGTTAGACATCAGGAATGTGTACTATAGGTATGGTTTCTGTGATTTCCTGGAAGAGTAATCCAGATGCAGCCTTATTACTTATTGTGTGATGAAAAGGAAATGAATTACGTTACAGGTATAATGTTACGGTTACAGTATATATGGTTCAAAGACAAAGAAGGGTTTAAGCAAAAAAATAATAAGTGTAATACTGCTTTACATTGTTGTCAAATCAATTAATGACACATTAAAAGATGTTAATTAATTTTACCCCAAATGCTAATTACTCGTAATCTTATGGTTTTTTTTTTTATTTGCCACCATCCTAGGTTATACCCACTCAGTGAGATTTTTTACTCATTTAAAAAACAATAAAAATGTAAATGCTGAAATGTTGTTTTTTTTCCACTCATAGGTCCTATATAATGCAGCAGCCGTCCACTCTAGACTGCAGCAATGGGACAAAGCCAGAGAAATTTTGACGGCGGCCTCACAGGAGAGAGGAGCGGGCCGGAGCAACCTGATAGACATAGCTCTAGAGGCTATTTCTGTAAGACATATGTGATCATTTTAATAAGAATATACTAAGAAGAAGCTTAAAATGTTTTTTTTTTTTCTCATAGTGCAAGAGATGATTGCTCTTTTAGTGATAAAGTATCACTGAACACAGTATAGACAGTGATGATTTCAGCAGTGGTTTAAGCTGACATCACTCCTCTGAACATTGTAATAATGAAATGCCTATTTTTTTCCTAGCGGAGAGATGTTTTGGAGCCTCTGTTGGTTCCTGAGGGTGAAGTGTTCCGCCCCAGGAAAGAAGAGGTAGACCAGGTTAAACCGAGGGACTTCTTGGGTGAAGCTAAGGTAACATCTTCAGTTGCTTTAAATGATATCTGGAAATTAACTATAAGATGCAAACTTCAGTAATATTAAAGTATATGACATTCAAACAAAAAGAAGTGATAACATTGAAAACTGGACAAACTTGACAAAAAAACACATTAAACACTATGGGCCAGTTTCCTGGATAGGAATTAGATTAAGCCAAGACTAGACCTTTGCTATAGTTTGGGACATTTAAGAATTTTTTGAAGCAAAAGTCCATTATCTGTGTGCATTTTAAGACCAAACAATGGCAATGATGTATTTTAAGATATCTCAGTGCAAGCCTTTTCCAGTTTAGACAGTTCTAGGACTAGTCTTAAACCCTGTTTCGGGAAACTGCCCCTATATGCGCACTATTACTTGAGATTTACATTTATGCTAAAATTGAACTCTTTTTCTTTCAGGTCATCACTTCTTTGATTCCAAATGATGACTTTAGAGGTTTTGATCCTCTTAGACCACAGGTGCATGTACTACATGTGATACTACACCTGTCAGTTTTTTTTTATTTTTTTTACCAATCTTTGGTTTCTAACTAGACTTTACTTATTATGTATGTCTCTGCAGAAACCAGGGTACTATGAGCCGAAGATAGAAGGTGGCCAGTACGTACTCAGTATTCACAAAATATCAAGACCAGCTTAATACACACATATAATACAATATATTGTATTCATTTTGTGTCAACTTTAAGCACAAAAAAGTAAGCTGAATATGTGATTCCGGCATAGGGACTCTCGTTACATGATAATGAGGAGTGCATATATGGCGAAAGGGGCAGGGGAGCTCACGGTGCCTGCAGGAGCAAAAGTGTTTTTGTACAGTGATGATGACAAAGATGGACTGGCGGTCATCATTTATGATGGAAAGGTGGGATACTCTTTCTTTCTAGACTTCAATGGACTTTTACGGAGGCTTTGTTTTGATTTGGAAGCACACTGAATGTTTTTCGACTTTATAGCCTATGTTTCTGAGTCTGACATTCACCCAAGCAGCTGAAGTGCCATCATCAATGTAATACGATATTAAACATTTGACAGAATATAGAATAACGAATGCGATATTACTCTTTTTTTTCTTTAACAAAATATCAGAGAGGTCTGGTTCCCAATTTCCTGCTTGAACCGATGAGCAAGAAGAACAAGGTTAAAAACCAGCGAATTGTAAGTGTCCCTTTATTTATTTGTTTTTAACCTCCCTGTATGACTTTGATTTCCCACAGAGTGTTCTTTATGGTTTTTAATGTCTTGTTGTTTGCCAAGTCTTACCCAGCTTTTCTCTTAGATACAGAATGTTGAGCTTTATAAATGCAGACAGCTTTAAAAGCTTTTTAATTCTAGTCTAAAAATGTGCTTTGCCTCAGCACACTGTTACTTTTAGTACCATTGTAAGGAGGAGAAAAGCAATCATTAAATTATAAAAATGTTTAAAGGTTTATAATCTCTTTTTACCACTTCTGCCAGATATGTGATGATTGAGCAAAAAAGGATCTACATTTCCTTGCTTCGCATACTGTATAAGCAGTGACCTCATTCTTTATCCTCCAATGTTTTATATCTGGATTAAAGTAGCTTATTTAGTGATTGCATTTTGCTTTGAAGGAACTCGCCAATGGCATCCCACATCCACCGGACCTAAAACCTCCAAATCGACCCCAAGCTCCATCTCAACGTTCATTAGGTACTATGATAAATATACTTCAGATACAACAGCCACATTCAAACGTTGTTAATTAATACATTTGCTGTGTGTGTGTTTTATTTTCATTAATTTTTCAAATATTTCATAAATACATATTATTATATAAAATGAAAAAAAAAAACTACATTTTTACTTTTATAATATTTAATTATTAAAAACACATGATGCACTTATGTGCAGTTATCATTTCCTGTCTCTCCTTTAACTGTACTAAAAATAAAAGCACAAATGACTGTACGAGTATTGTGAATAGTGTTAGTTTCATCCTCTCTCCTGTAGAGTTGCAGCCCTCCCATGCCAGTGCAACCCACACAACTCCTCCTACAACCAGCAGCTCCACCTGCATCCCTACGCAGCAGGTGAGTAATCAAACACACTGGAAAATGATGAAAGACTCGTGGCAGGACAAAGCAGGAACTTGTGGCAGGACAAAGCAGTGATCCCTTTAGAATGGAAACTCCAATGTTTTTTTTGTTATTCAGTTGAGATTGTTTCAAAGCAGGTGCACAGTACAGTAGTAACAGAAGTAATTAATACCATATCAAATGCAAAATAGCATTTTTCAGCTTCAGTGTTGATTCCGTTCAGTTCAATAACTGTGTAAAGTATGTCATATATAAACAGTGGGTACGGAAAGTATTCAGACCCCCTTTAATTTTCCAGTTCCTTTAAAAAATTTACTTTGACCTCATGATTCTTATTTGCTCTGATATGCATTGTGAGCTGTAAGGTCTTATATAGACAGGTGTGTGGCTTTCCTAATCAAGTCCAATCAGTATAATCAAACACAGCTAGACTCAAATGAAGGTGTAGAACCATCTCAAGGATGATCAGAAGAAATTGACAACACCTGAGTTAAATATATAGAGTGTCACAGCAAAGGGTGTGAATACTTAGGACCATGTGATAAAATTAGCAAAAATGTCAACAATTCACACACACAAACACACACACATATATATATACGTATATACTTAAATTATTGAAATTATTTGTTCTTTAAATTAAAGGAAAAACAGACTTATGGTCTGTCAAAATGGCTTGAAGACCAGGTCTGTTAACATATTTGGTTTCATCCTGTGTGCTTCAATCTTATACATTTCTGCAAATGTGTTTTATCTCCTGTCCAATTTGTCAAGCCTGAAATCCAGCATTTCTGACAGTATCATGTACTGTAGATGGAAATAGAAGCAGAGCATGATTAATGCAGTGGCCGTCATGGTTGATCTTTTGTGTGAGATGAGATCTTTTGAATGAGTTTTGTGACTCAGACATGAAGTGGAGTGTTGAGGCAGCAAGCTTTTGACTTGGCCTGATTCAGTCAGAAATACACCCAAGGGAGCAAAAGAAAGCTGATAAAAATTTTAAAAGGGGACTATTTGAGGCCACTGTCTGGCAGGGAAACCTGATTACCTTGTGACAAAACTTACTGTATATCTGAATATGCAAATACCTTGTGAAAACTTTGTAATGGGAAAAAGGGGTACTTTTTTATAGTATTGTAGCAATATATTTGATTGGCTTACACTTCCAGTGAACTGATCGCATGTAGCTTTAAGTTATCTCAGCCGTAACCTCACATGTGCCTAAAGCTAACCCCAATTATTCCGGCCCAAACTTCACCTCAGGAGTCTGGATCAGTCATAGTGAAGGTGCGCTATACATACACCATGGCTCTGAGAGTCCCTTCAGAAACTTCTTTCCGGGATCTGCAAGATAAAATCGCTGAGAAATTAGGACAGCCAGCAACGAACGTTCGCCTCAGGTAATATACAGTCTACAGTCTGCTTGACCCGCTTTTAGTTGCCATAAATTCCCACTCTAAAGTATGTTAGTACTCTGGTCACATTTTTCCATTGTAAAAACCCCCTCAACCTCTCTAACACTTACTACTACTTCCTCTCACAGACACAGAAGGAATGGCACCAAAGCACTAACACCACTGAATGTTGATGATAGGCTGGATAGCCTTGAGGGTGTGGCTGAATATGGACGTGCCCAAATTTGGTGTCAGGTAATTGATTATTTTGATTGACAGCTACAGTATCAGTGACTTCAAGATATAGTTCACCCAAAAATGAAAATTGACATCATTTACTCAACCTTGTGTCGTCCCAAACCTGTATAAGTCTATTTCTTATGTTGAACACAAACATAAGAAAAAAATAAATGAAAAATGTATTAAAAAAGAAAGAATAAATGAAAAACCAAAGAGTTGTTGGTCCCCATTAACTTCCAAAGTAGGGAAAGAAATACTATGGAAGTCAATAGAAACAACTGACTGTTTGATTAACCGTTTTAATGTACAACAAAAGAAGTTTGTTTTTTTACCTCGACTGCTTCCAAAGAGAATTGCAAAATTCCCGTTTGGTTAGCTTATCTTGCCATCTGGCAGTGTTGAGCTAGCGTTTACACCATTAAAAAAATTATCCTGTAAATGCTTTACCCATTTATTACACTGGGAGGAACAAAAAGACACCAATCGGAATGAACTTTGTTTCTTTTATAAACACATTTTTAGCTATTTGTAATATTTGGCTACATTCTGTTTTTTTCCCTCTTGTCCTAGAATGAGGACCCTCTGGCCAACAGGACCATTCTCTATCAGATGGTGGCACTGTATGACTACAATGCACAAGGCCCAGAGGATTTGGAATTCAGTGAAGGCGACACAATTGACATTCTCAGTGAAGGTACATAAACACGGTGGCTTTTTGTTATTAATTTTGTTAATAATGCTACACATAATATGATGGGGTAAGACATGATAACACTTTATTTTAGGGTCTCTTAACTAGTTGCTTATTAGCATGCATGTTACTAGAATATTAGCCATTTATTAGTAGTAAATGAGCACATATTAATGTCTTATTCTTCATGACCTCATTCTACATCCCTAATCCTAACCAATACATAAAATTAATAATTATCTTACAAACTATTAATAAGCAGCAAATTAGGAATTTACTGAGGGAAAAGCCGTAGTGAATAAGTGTTCTCTATTCTAAAGTGTTACCATATTTTTTTCCATTTTGCAGTGAATGATGAGTGGTTAGAAGGACATGTTGCTGGAAATATCGGCATCTTCCCTCGAAGTTTTACTCATCGGGATACAGACAGCATCAGTGGGACATCAACAGATTGACACAGCCTCTAAACATCAACAGTTGCTGTATTAGCCTTCAGTGAATAAGAACTTTCTCATGTGCAGCGACAGTCTTGAGGGCTCCATCTGTTAAAAATCACAGTATTTATCTTCAGGTTTTGAGCATACACTTACAAACACAAAATCTAAATAATTTCTCCTGTCCATATTTTTTTCCCACTGGTCTATTTTCCTTGATTTATTTTTTCCATTTACTTAATGAGATTGCAGCAATATTTAGGTGCTTTTAACAGGAAAATAATATCATTTAAGATGCCATAAATTATATTATGTATAATGGTATTGGAATTCTGTTTAAATTAGATGCCAACTGGAAATTCCTGGCTCGCTTTACAGAGTGAGTTCATTTAATATTAATAGAAAAGTGAGAATTTCAGGTACTTTTTGAAATCACAAAAACAGGGCAGCTAAAGGCCAAATGCAAAGTTTTAAATAGTGCTCCATGGGATGCCAGATTTAGTTTACTGTACATCATTGCCACCCACCTCTTCCTAACCTGCAGCTGACATGGTATCTATCACTTACAAAGTGCACAGCAGTGCAGCAAAAAGAGATGATTTAACTCGCATCACACCCATACAATACACACCTCTGGCAGATTTTATTTCCGACTTGGTCAGATGTCATAAAATGGCTTTTAAATCACCCTTGTCCTGTAGTGAGAGCTGAATACACCTCAGTGAGGTATCCGTAATGCAGTGTTTAATGGCGTGGTGTGCTCTGTCAGACTGGGCACTGGGGCATGGCACTGCAGCATACGATCCCTCTGCTTTTATATTGCCGTAATTATGGGGTTGGCAGAGCCCAGCGTGACGCACATTTTCCTCAATTTCCATTAAACATTCTGCTATTAATCAAAGCCATACCGCATTCTGACCCAACGTTTACCAATCAGTTCTTCCCCTCCTACCTTCTGTCCCTGGATTTTTATTTGTCAAAGGGTAAAATTTGGCATCAAGTTTATGAGCTGTTGTAAACGGTGTTGTATAAGTGTCAGGGAGTTATACAGTTTAACATGTTTCAGCATCAAAACAAGCTTCTGTCAGTTGTAACCGAACTGTATTTGGATCTTTATGTAGCACAGCCAACGGCTGCAATTTAATGGTCTTGACTGCACAACCCGTCATAAAAGTTAGTTGTTTATTCTGTACATCACTTGCTCTGTACTCAACAGATAAAGTGGGACTCTTTATCAAGAAACCAGACAGCAGAAAACAGTCCACTATGATGGTGCACTGGGGAAATCTGGAGTCTCAATTTTAAGCCAAGACAACAGGAGTTACTCAAATTAGGTTAAACCAACTCAAACACACAGCTTCATTAAATCACTCTCACAAACACGCATATAAAAAAAGAAAGGACAAGGGAAGATATTTGTTATTTTAGCACTTAATTGAATTTCTGGCATATATTTTGGAGCACTTTTTAGTATGTGTGTGCCTTTGGTAAGTGAGTCATAGTTAGACGTGACTTACAGCTGAAGTGTATTCACTTCTACAGTGCATAAAGATCAATGAGCATCTCTATTGTCTCATTCAGGCCCATTAATTGTTCATTAATTTATGCCACCATGCGCCTATGCCAAGTGCGGTAATTGCAAATTAGCAATGAATTTGACTCTTTTGCTGCAATGTCACCATCTTAAATGGCAGTAAATCAGTGGGTTGGACACACAGAAGAACAAAGAAAATTCAGTTAAGAGGGTCTGTTATCATTTTAAATCAGTTATTTTAATTACTGAAGCTGTTGGCATTTATTTTAATGTATAGTACATTTATTTTATTTAGCACCCATGTATGCACTCTCCCTGGCAAAAACAAATGCGCTTTGTTGTTGTCGTGCCAGTAAAACACTCTACATTTAAACTGGTTTGGGCCACTGCAGAAATGGATGAAGTTAAATACTGTCTTAAAGGGAGCAACGGTCTGTCCATATGAGTTTATTAATAGCCCTCAGTGAGACTATTGGTGTATGGTAGGTTGTGGATGTCTGACGACAGGCCTTTCTAATTCCTCTTTATGAGCTTAGAGGATGACACGTGTGTTTTAACTGAGCTTCCCCAGCAGCTGAAATGCACAGACTGGCCTGAAACCTTGCTGCTTGCTTTTTAAGCACATTATACAGCCTACATAATAGGGATAATTATTATTGTTTTAAAACAATTCATGGACTGCCATCAATGCGCATGAATGGGTTATACAGCTTCTCTCAGCAGATGCAGTATTATACACAGCCTATGTGAGAGTTGGGTTCTAGTAACACCAGCCTGATTTGAGCAGAGCTGTGTTTTAGATGCGATATTGCTCTCTTTGCCCGGGCAGACACAAGGGATTAGAGAGCTTCAGGTATAAATGGAGCACTCTCAAATAAAGCACACACACACATAAATGCGTCCAAACACTACCCTCGTTTTGTAAATCTGTTCAAAACAGCTTTCACTTCCCCATCTTAACTTAAAACAAGAAATCAGCTGTAAGATTGAAATGTAAGGGTCTTTAGAATTTCATCTGCGCTGAGATATTGCTTTCTAAAGTGTTCAAAAGGAAGATTTCAATCATAATCGGGTTTGGTTTTCATTGGTCATTACTGAAAAATGTATTTAGGTCACTACTATTCTGGAAGTTTTTCTGTATTTAATGGCCCGCTGGAACACTTGATTCTGATTGGTCAGTTGTGGCTTTGCTAGGTCAAATATTTTTGATGTTCCAACATTGCCATACTGGCACAAATTTTATGTTTCATTGCAGATTAATGAATTAAGCTTTTTTTTTTTTTATTGAATATTAAATCATAAGTATGTAGCAGTATTTGTCTTCCCAGCTAAAAATATTTTGTTCTAAAATGTATTGCCAACATACCCAATAAATTATGAAATGTTGTCTGAATTTTGGTTATGTCTTGGTTATGGAAGTTTTACAGAAATGATGCTACTTGCATGTTCTCTTACCTGTCCAAATGTTAAAAATGCTAAAAATGTTTGGGAAATACATTCAATCAACAATGTAAATAATACAAATATAAATGGTGGGCTTTATTAAAGACCAGTTAACCTTGAATAAACATTCTATTAACAATACTGGAAAAACATTGACAGAATGTAAGCCAACATTCTAAACGTCCCCTGAGTTTTTGCTTGGCCAAATGTTTTTATGTTGTATCCTACCGAGCAGAATCTAAGCGCTAATCTCCATGATGATGATTACAACTCAAATCAACATGATAGCCTGTCATAATGTAGGCTACGGTTCTCCCTATGGTTTCGCCCGTGTTTCCCTTTGAGAACTTCTACGTTAAGTGCGCAATGTTCTTTGGAAACTACTTATTTTTCAATTGATCAATAGTCCCGGTGGGCCTTGAAACTTAAAAATAGCCCAGGCACAGGAAAAATGTGCTTTAGTTTGTGCAAATGCGTTCCTCACAGTTGTTTGTTCCTAAGCAACAGAGGCGCCTCGCGCGTGCGTCATTTCCTCCAGAGCGCCGTGTCGGTATCTCGCTACGGACTCAGTAGTAGCGACAAGAAATCTGAGCGAGCCACACTGACCAGACGCGCTGCTCTCCAGAGCTCAGCTGCCGAACTTCAAACGTTCGTGCTGTGTTTTTGTTTCTCTCTCGGAGCAGGACGCCTCTCGCCACCCGTTCCTCCTCGCACAGTGTGTTTCCAAAAGGATTAAAGTCACTATAACGGACGTCAAATCCTCGCGGGACTTAATTCGGGTTTGTTGTTTGCCTTTGGAAGACCACTGTACTTTTTCCACTATTCATAGTGATTGTTAAACCAATTTTAATGATAATTAAAAGTTTCGAAACTGCACTGGTTATTCTGCGTTGTTACTTTGAAGACTTGCATGGCTAGTCTCGCCACAGGTTAACGCACGAATCGCGGTGCGCTTCTGTTTTTAGCAAGAGGCAGCGAACGTGCTCTGTTCCTAATGCCTGATGTGAAATCTCCCTGTGGTTCTGAGGTGTCCGAGAATGAGCACGGATCTGGAGCGCGCTTCTCTCAAGTCGGGCGCGAACTCCCTGGGCTCCGGTGGCCGCGCGCTTTCCGTTAACGTCAAGAAGTTGCACAACGCGCTCAACGTGCTGCTTAACGACTTCGAAAGAGAGCAGTTCATCCACTGTCTCAACGTTTACCACGCCAAACGCAATGTCTTTGATCTCGTGCAGACTCTCAAAGTCATTCTCAACACACCCAACAAGCGCCAACTCTTACCCATGCTGCGCCTGGTCATACCCCGCTCGGACCAGCTCCTTTTCGACCAGTACACATCGGAAGGGCTTTATCTGAAGACGGATCTGCTGGCATCCAGTGTCAAGCACGAGTGCTCGGAGGACCTCGGCAGCACGAACGCGCATGCTGGAGCATCCTTCATGCACTTTTTGCACGAGTCCGAGCAGGCCGGTCCCAGCCACGGATCCGTGCGCCAAGCTCCGGTTTTCAGCACCGCGGCTGAGGGGACAGCGCCAGCGCTGATGCAGGAAGCGCCTGATGAAATCCGCCAAGTTACGCTGAAAAGGAGCAAGAGCCACGAAGGCCTGGGATTTAGCATACGGGGTGGGTCAGAGCATGGAGTTGGCATCTATGTGTCTTTGGTGGAGCCGGGATCATCCGCTGAGAGAGAGGGGCTCAGAGTTGGAGACCAGATCATGCAAGTCAATAACATGGTGTTTGACCGAGTAACTCATGGAGAGGCAGTCAAGGTGACGTGTGATCTCTATGTTAGTGTGTGTGTGTGTGTGGACGGGTTTATGTGGTTTATGAGGACACAAATTTGTATAATGACATGGGTATGACACAGG
>JAUCNO010000795.1:8949498-8961068 GCA_032353835.1 Enteromius viviparus | reverse complement strand
GAGAAGGCTAAATTGATCAGTAATCCTTTATGATCAGCTCACTGTCTGCCGCTCGGTACTTTAAAAAACACAAACATATAGTTAACGAACAAAAAATGTCTAAATTAGCTTAATAAAAAATGGAACAAAATATAATCATTAGCTCGGGGCTAATTTTGAGGCCCTTGCAGGGCTCTACCTGATAAAACACAGCTGGACGAGGATCAAACACTGATTAGAGGGGTGGGGTTACAAATAAAACAAAGCAGGGGGGACACAATGAAAACAAAAACAAATAAGCACATGGACATGATCAAACATAAACACAAGGACACGCCCACGGCATGACAGTTAACCTATTAACAGTTTTTTTTTCTGTTGCGTTTTTACAAGAGTTTACAATTACACTTATTTTTTACAGTGTACAATATTGATTGATGGGGTGAGTCCCTTCAAACTTTTCAATAGTGACTCTCCTGAAAAGTGAATACAATTTGGCAGACTGAAAAAAACATCAATGCAATTTCTGTGTATTGTATTGTATGAATATTATACATACAAATGCGAAATTTGTTTAATCAGAATAAACAGTCATTCGTAAATGGAAGTCAATTAAGAAAGATACATTTAGCTCCATAATAGTGTAGATACAGCATCTGCCAGCATGCTATGATAACTAGCCAGGTCTTGACCCTTTTGGCTGTAACCTTTCCACCATTTTAGTATTAAAATCCTTTAGCTGTCAGCTTTCAGTGTTTGTGACTGTGGAGGCAGATTTGCATTGCTTAGAATGAGTAAGCAGACCCGTCCGTGTTAAAGGCTGTGAGGTCATTGTTTAGTCATCGCCGACTCTGTCACCACTAATTATATCCAGGTCAGCACAGGTCTCAGTTGGCGTCTGGTCGGGTAGGAGTGGGGAATAGGATTGTTACACGTTCTTATCGGAAGAGGGCTACGTCTGCTGAGGCTCAGCACAGAAATGTCAGGTGTGTCCTTTGCCTCAGTGATGAAGAGACTCTGGCTTATGGTTTATTCACTAAAGCCCTGTCAGACGCCCTCATTTTCACTCTCTCTCTCTTATCTGCCTATGTCTCTCTCAATTGTTACTTTCTTGGTGAAGCTTAACAAAGTAGTTTAAACAGGTGTATTGGTTCTGGAAGCCTGTGCCTCTGTTCAGGACAAATCGTGCACCTGGCTTTTTTGGTAATGCCTCCAGGTATTTGTCTCTTATGCTCTCCTAGTAAAATGTTATATATTTAAAACACATTTGTGACCGTGGACCACAAATCCAGTCATAAGGGTCAAGTGAAATTCATACATTATATGAAACCTGAATAAATAAGCTTTCCATTGATACATTGGGATTGGACAATATTTGGTTGAGACAGAACTATTTAAAAATCAGTTTGAAAAGTACTGAGAAAATCCCCTTTAAAAAGGTTGTCCAACTTAAGTTCTTAGCAATGCGTATTACTAATCAGAAATCAAGCTTTGATAAATTTATGGTAGGAAATTTACAAAATATCTTGATCATGATCTTTACTTAAAGTCCTAATGATATTGGCTTAAAAGAAAAATCAATCATTTTGACAGATACAACATGTATTTGGATTTCATACAATTTTAGATGTAAGTAATATTGGTCTTTAAATGCAAAATATTTAAATATGGCATGACACGTTCTACCCACTTGACGTGTTGGTGGTTTATTTGACTTCCATTGTAGGAGTATAAGTCGTTAGGCCATTAAAGAAGAGAAAGTCAATGCATCTGATTGACCTGATGGTAGTAAGAGGTTCTTAGATGTCAAATCAAATTGCTTTTGTTGGAACTGGTTTTCCTTTTCACAAATATATGAAAAGTATATATATAGGTTTTTGTTTAATTTTTTACTAGGCTGCATTATTAACATTACCGTTGTGGTTCGTGCTATTTGCAGTGCGTTTCTGTGTTGTTAAACTGATGAAGATGTTTTCATAATGGGTTGTCATTTTTTCTGTTTGCATGTGTTTTTTAAAGTTGCACCACGTTGAGCTCTCTCAGCCACCGTAAAAAACTTAAATATTTTAAAATATTATTACAATACATTTTTTTTATTTGATTTTACATTTTTCCAATTTAAAATATGTTTAAAATGTTATTTATACCTGTGATGCAAAGCTGAATTTTCTGCAACCATTTTTCCAGACTTTGATCTCACATGGTCCTTCATAAATCATTCCAGTTTGGTGTTATTATCAATGCCGCTTAATACTGTTCTGGAAATATTTTGCTTTTCCAGCACACTTTCATGAAGAAAAGTTTTTAAAAAGTCTTGGAAACACACTGTAAAAAAAAAAAAAAAAAAGAAAATATTTAAGGCAACCAGATTTAGCCGATTCCGAACTTATTTTTGTTGGTGTCTTTTGAGATTTCTAAACAAACTCAAACAGTTGGTTGTCATAAACTTCTATGTTTTCTCAATTTATTTAATTTTTTTTTACACCGTAACACTCTAATCTAAAATGGAAATATCCAAAATTGCTGATCAAGATCATGTATACTTCCATAAATTGTTAATAAAATTTAGACTCAGTTTGATATTGCATATTATCAATATCAAATATAAATATATAATATAATATGATTCAGCTAATGTTTATGCATATTCTAGAGTAAACAAACTTTTATCGAACTTCTTTTAACTGTTAGACAGTACTTACTGTCTTACAGTCACCATATAGAGCCTTCCTTTTCTTATTTAACTGTATGTCAGACTATTACAGCTGCCATATTTAGCATTTTTTTTATTTTTCCAAATATATTCAAGTAGTAAGTCTCTTCTCCTACCAGTTCGATGTGTGTGGTTTGATGAAATGATGAGTTTCTTTGACATCTGAAAACCCTGTTATTTTAGAAAATGCATTTTGAACCCTCTTACTCAAGATATAACAACGTGACTCATCCGCTGTACATCCACACAGAACTGAGTGTCTCTCCTATTCCGTCTCTCTTACTCAAACTAAAAACTCCCCACGTACAGTACTGTCTGTTATGTAAGAGATCCACTCAGTAGCTCTGCTTGCTGTCCGTGCTGTTGTTTTTTGCACACTGAGGTGTTGTTATGTAGCTGACCACATTTGGTCAAGTGCTCCATTCAAAAGCTGCAGATGAAACGCTCCACGCGGTTTCACAGCTTTGGTGCTTGTATTTTTAGCCCCCTGCCTACCTTTGCTTAAAAGTGTTTGTGAGTTTTAAACCAGGACACACATGCCATTGTTAATAATTCATGCAGCAACAGCAGCACCAGAAAAAGCAACACTGAATGTGTTGTTCTGCTCCAATTAAACATTTATGTTAATCTATGGAGATCCATGTAAATGACCAACAGTAGAGCTCTCTGTGAGCGAGCCGGAGGGATTTCATTCACTTGCGTGGCCCTGTGTGCTCATGCATTTATGCCACTGAGTGCTTTTGATCTTGATTGAGCAGCTTTCTGAAGATCAACATGTTTCATGTATGTCTCTAATTGTTCTTACTCATAATCTTTGTAGTGCTTCTTCTCTGTATTGATCATTTGAAATCAGAGTCAGAGAACTTCTCCAAGGAGAATCAGTGGATATTGTATTATATTCTGTAACACTGACCCAGTCTATATCCGTCTCTCTCTCCTTATTCTTTTTCTTCCTGTTCTCCTCTGGCTGCTTTGAGGAAGCGCAAAAACAGAGTTGCAAATACTGTTGAAATACTTCTAAGTGATTTGATCCAACTAGTCCAAGGGATTTTAAAATCTGGTGTCTGTCTCAACCTTCTGCTCAGTGCAGGGTGGTGCTGTCTGTATCTGCAGTCGCACTGAAAAAACAACTCCCAGCCCCACTGAGATGTCCAGTGCTTTCCCTGTAAAGCATATTAAATGTCACAGATGGATGTCTGTGGACATTGCTAGAGATGAGAGCAGCAGGGGAGGTGGTGGCACTGATTTACATGACTTGAGCCAATTCACAAGAGACCTGCTCTAGAGTCAGTAAGATCTTTTGAACGGAGAAACACTTCTCCAGTAGGTCAAACCACTGTGCATCTTGAGGAGGAGAAAATTACAGCTGAGATACAACCCACCTTTAAAGCTATAGTGTGTCATTTTTGCTCACGTGAATGTTAACATTTTATGGGTCTTTGTATTTGTATTGATCAGCCATTTATAATAGATTTTTAGTGTTTACACTTTTTAATAAAATCAGTCTATAAATTATTAAATTATATTTATTATGTTTATATAATTATAATTGTTCATCTTTGAATCTAGTATTAGCGAGTGTTACTTTGGTATTATTTAAAGGCTCTATATAGGCTTTCTCTATAAATATACTGTGTATACACAAAATATTATTAATTCTGTGTGATTTATAAGCTTGTTTCCTCACGGGGACCTAACAAATGTCTTAATGTTACAATTCTAAACTGTCTAAATTAGTTAAAGAAAAATGCTAAAAATAGTATAATGTATAGTATGTGAATTGGATTAGTTTTTTGCTGAAGATTTCATTTTTTAATGTTTTAAAGATGAGGTTTGAATAAATGTTATGTGAGCACAAAGATAATATTGAAATGAAGAGATCAAAATTTTCTAACGTTGACTGCTAATTAACATGATACCGATGAATCACACATCCCTATTAATGGCTAATTTGAAGACTTAAGATTTAAGATTTTAGAGACAATCATTTATTTATTTATTTCTTCTTTACTCCTCTTTCTGTTCATCTGTTTTCCCTTCACAGGTACTGAAAGGCTCTAAGAAGCTCTCAATGTCGGTCTGTTCTATGGGACGGATCCCAGGTGGTTACGTGACCAATCACGTGTACACATGGGTGGACCCTCAGGGCCGCAGTGTATCTCCACCACCAGACTTGCTGGAGCAGCATGGCTCAGGAGGAAGGCTCTCGGATGTCCAGCAACACGGCCACACACACATTCGTCAGGAGGGTGCTGAGAAGAAGGTGAGTGTAAACGAGCACTCATGTTGACAGATTGAGCGAAACATATACTGCAAGCCGTTTAAAATTCAGGGTGATGTTGTAAAGTGCTAAACATCTGTGGCTCTTCCCTCTCTACTTGTTGTGTCACTCAGTTTATTCATATTTAAAATGACGCTCTAACGAGTGTAGAAATAACTGTAATGCCTCAGTGATTCCTTTCAGCTAACTACGAACCAGCTCTGCAGGATTTTTTTCTCTGTAGTTGCATTAACACACACACACACACATTTATCAGCTTTCCCTGCTATGCCTCTCACACCTTCATCCTTTATTCTGCCTCTTCAGTTAAAAACGCCGTAAGGACAGCAGTTACCAATCACAACACTGTTGACAATGTCTGAAAAGTCCAAAACAGTTGTCACTAAACGTACTAAACACAAAAAATTTTTCAGTGTCAGTGATTTAAAAATCCGTCATCTGAGGTTTATATTGCATATCTAAAGGTTCCTTTACATATGGAGGAGTTTTTTTTGGCCACGTGGCATCTCATATGTGTAATATTCACTGCATAGAGCTAGAAAAGTTCAAATGAGTATTAAAAAGGTGAAGAAAGATCACAGCTTTTTAGAAATATATATTCTATATGCATTTAATAGTATTATTAACCTTTTAAGGCCTAAGGGCAAAATAGGTCATTTTCACATCAATTCACATTTTGTTTATTTGACTGTAAAATTCTAACAGAATGTGCTATTTTCAAGTTCAAGGTGTCATTTTGTTCAGAAAACAAATGGCTTTTTAAAAACCATTTGGCTGCCGGTGAGTTTTTAAACATCATTTAAACAGACAACAATAAAAAAAAAAAACTGGAATACATTTTCTGTTTTTTTAGTTTAAAAAATAGAGAAATCATGATTGAAATAAACCAACACTTCCTACTTAATTATATTACATATTATATACAAGAACTTTTGGGACATTGGGTTGCACCGTTTTCATTGTGGAGGTTTTGTTGTTTATACACACACTCATTTACACAAGCATACACCCATATATTTACACACACAGTCTTATTACAGCAATGCACACAAACCACACAACGTCTCACTCAGCCTGCTCCCAAAGTCTCATAAAACATTGACTCTTGTGCTTTTTGCTTCTCATTCACCATGTTTCTGTTTGTTTCATTTATTAATTTATGCAATCCAAAACTTTCTATCTCTCTATTCAAATTCTCCCTTCCCACTCTTCCAGAAATCTGCCATCATTTGAAACACAAGAAATTAACATAATAAGTGATATATTTTGCTGAAAAGCACATGTTGTCTGCTGTCAGGCAGGCAGCCTGGTTTCAAACTCTCTTTAAAATATCTTCCTTTGTGTTTGGCAGAACAAAGAAATTCATAGAGATTTGGAACTACTCGAGGGTAAATAAATGATGACAGAATTTTCATTTTTGGGTGAACTACTCCTTTAATTCACTTACAAATGACAGATGTGGACCTTAATTTGCACCTTAAAGGGATAGTTTAATTTTGTCATCATTTACTCACTCTTAAATGTTGTTCCAAATCTGTAGGACTTTTTTTGTTGAACATAAAAGAAGGTGTTTTAAAGAATGCTGGTAATCAAACAGTTGATGGTCCCCGTTGACTTCTATAGTAGTAGTTATTGGAGACACCAACTGTTTGGTTCTTTAAAAAACTCCAGAATATCTTATTTTGTGTTCAACAAAAGAAAGAAGCTTACAAAATATTCATTTTTGGGTGAACTATTCCTTCAGTTGCCTGTAAAATCTCTAATAAAACCTAAAATGCCATAAGAGATTTTTTACCCATAACAACTGTTTAAATTTCACACAATGGCTAATTCAACAACAAAAACTGTTTGTTTCTTCAGATTTGATTATGGATGACTCAAGGTAGCCCTAATTACAAGCACTGACAGTGATCTATCTGTTTTGGATGGAGGCAGTGGAGCGTGTTAGGTGCAGAGTTTCTTTAGCAGGGGTCTATGCTGTTTTGGCTCGGATGTGGGGCTGCTGAAAGAGTATTTCAGGCACGCTTTGGGCCTGGCTCACCTGAAATGCTCTCTATGTCAATGTGATTGATATGACCCATTTGAACTTTCATCTGAGTTGGGATGAACTAGCCAAATCCATATTACCCATTTATCACACTACGTGTAATGCATGAGGAATGAATAAGGATGTTGGTATACTGAATTGTGTTTACACATACATTTATGTGTTACGAGCTGACGTTTAAGGTCATGAGACACTTTAAATTCTTTTTTTGAATTCTTCATCAGTGTAACCAATCAGACAAAACTATGAGGGATTGGGAAATGTGCATGACTGCTTTAGAGGTAAGAAAGTGGCTGCTTTGTTACGCTACAAGCAGGCACAGAATCTTTCCTCATAGTTAGTATGAATAATGCTGAGGAGAATCACATCTGGATTCTGGGAATCTAATCTATTCTACTTTTAGTAGAAAACAATGTAAGATAGATGAGAACTAAGGAAATATAATCACCTCAAAGCCACAGTCAAGCCCGTAGAGAGGTGATAAACACAGCTTTAATTGATTTGGTAAATGTTCATTAGGGTTTAGATGCCGCAGTAGTTGGTTGTGCTGCATTCCAGACTTGAATCTTATTGGTATTTCATTCAGGTCAAACATCACTAGAATCCTGATGGGTGGGTGAGTCAATTTATAGTCACCTCCTCTTCATTGCCTCAGCAGTTTTCTTTAGTAATGGGGCGTCCATAACTGATGAGCGAAATGAAGTGTGCAACCACAGTCTGAACAAGGGGGTAAATATCCCACCCGCTAACCAATAATCCTCTGTATAGTATGTGTTCAATTAGAGTACTGGATAGCTGCTGCTTTGAAGTTGTGCCTGTTAAATGTACAGCAGTGTATCTATGTCTAGTATGTACTGTAAAGGATTTCAATATGCAGTCGTTGCAGTCATTTTTTTTTTTTTTTTTGCATTTTATGAAGGTCACATTAAACTACCATAACTTAGAATTGTTTATGCAAAATGTGTAAACATTTCATTTAATTCCATCTATTTATTAAAGTTCCAGCTATACAATTACCCAAAAGCAAGATAATCAAATTGGCTATATTATTTCATAAATTATTCCATGAAAAAAGAGTTGTTAAATGTAATGCATCAAAAATTATATTTACTAAGTTATGTACTTTCAGAAGGTAAGAACATTTCCAGATATGCTGTGGACATGTGAAATGCAGTGAAAATAAAGTATTGCTGTCAAACGATTCATAACGATTAGTCTCATCCAAAATAAAAGTTTTTGTTTGCATAATATATGTATGTGTATTGTGTATATTTATTGTGAATATATATTTACACACACATACAGTATATATTTCGAAAATATTTGTGTTGGTACGTATTTATATATACATAATAAATTTACACAGTATACACAGTACACCTTTCTTTTGGAAGTGTGTACTTTTTTTCTGTCCACACTTAATCATCGGACAGCACTTAAATATAAGTAACACTGTGAAAAGCTTTTTACAAAACTTTTTCTAAAGTTATAGAAACTAATAAATGTATCCAATTACAATATATTATGAATGGAAAAAAATTAACTAAAAATATTTCAAAACAGCATAAATTATACAATTCTTAATGCAGTCATAGTCTAGTGACAATAAAAGGTGTTTTTGTAATCTGAGATGAATATAGAAATGTAGCTGTGATTTATGCATTGAATTCAACAAAAGCCCCAGCAGGTTTCGAAATACTTGTGGCAGACGTCACAGCTGTTTTTCATCTTATTTATATAAAGTTGACACTTTCAACCCTTTCTTAGCTGTCAGTCCCAAAGTTTCCCTGGGAGTCTGTTGCTCAGCTGGAGAATGAATTGGACATGTACTGTTAGATTGCTTTAGAAACTGTGCTGTTGTGAAGACTTGTTACTGAATACATAAACAAGTCAGATAAGCATGATAATATACAAATGTGTGTTCTCTCCCCAGGTGAATATCTCACTGGATGATGGGCGATCTCTGGGTTTGATGATCCGTGGAGGTGCTGAGTATGCTTTGGGCATTTATATCACCGGAGTGGACCGAGGGTCTGCAGCAGAGTACAGTGGACTAAAGGTATAATATATTGAGTCACAATTTCAGAACTTAACTTAAAGGAATAGTTCACCCAAAAATGAAAATTTAGTCATCATTTACTCACCCTTAAGTAGTTCCAAACCTGTATGAATTGCTTTATTCTTTCTTTATTTCAATTCATTGAAAAAGGTTTGTAACCAGACTATTTTGGGTCACCATTGACGTTTTCCTACTGTGTAAGTTAATGGTGACCTAAAAATATCTTTCTTTGTGTTTCATGTTTGAAAATACTTAAATTATGACAGAAATGATTATATTTTTGGGTGAACTGGTCCTTTAACTTTTTTGAGAGTCTACTATGACTTTTATTTACACTATTATTTGTGCCTCAACTCAGACGTAAAATGATTGTTCTAATTTCAGCCTAAATCTTGTTTGGATGGGAGCAGTGTGCAGTGATTTGTTAATAAGATTGCTAGGAATCATCAGTCAATCAGTGATTAAGTCAGTCAGCACTTCATCAATAATGATGTTGAAAACAGCTCATTTGCTGGGTGCAAAATTTACAAGCCACCTGACATCTGACAGGAAAGTTAATCATGTTCAAACTGCAAGTCATTGTGTTTTGACTGGAAGTATTATTCATCTGTTCGGTTAAAACACAAATGGTTTCAGACATGTTGACCAATTTTTTATTTTTTATTTTGAAAAGCCGCGAGTGGTTGAAAGTGTTGCTGGGGTTCAGCAGGACTGCATTTAGTGTGTCTAATTAAATTTGTGGTGTGAGTATATTGGTTGAGGTGGCCTCTGCCAAACTGTAAGATGTAGAAACAAAGCGGCACTAAATCCAAAGCTGGCCACATAAAAGATTGAGTGAGCTCTTAACATTTTGGCATCAATCCATGGACAGAAAGATGAAAGATGTTTCCTCTTTCTCCAGTCAGCTGGAGAATGGTTTGGGTAGGTTTTTTGGAAAATATCACAAGCCTGAATCTTCATCATAGCATCAGTCTGCTTTAATCTGTTGAGATGGATTGTTTTGTTGGTAATAATAAACCCTTTGTGTTTTTATTTTGTTTATTTGACATGATATTGCCTTCCTCGGTCTCTGTCACTCTTTATGGTCTGATGTGCTTGAGTTATTCAGTAATTGGGCTTTAGTTACCACCTCTGTCCCAACAGACAAGGATAAATATTTTGCGTCACCTTTTTGGTAATGCAGATCCGTGCTTCTGCATGTCCACAACCATTCATTTGTATTCTCACTGCTTTGCTGCCTGACAAAAATATTAGCAAAAGGGTTGATTTGTTAGCGTCTCATGTCAGAGCTGGTGTTTACTTGTGCTGGTGATAAAAAGTCAAGACATTTCGTATTAAAACGTGGCAGGATAGTAAGACAAACACAAGATTGAGACGGTTTTGGAGAATGTATTCTGGATTAGGATGGCAGTGTTAGAAGATCTGGTTTATCTGCAGTGAAATGATCAGCATCTGTCTGAATCCAGAAAATGTAAAGATTTTGAAAAGGGAGGACAGATTTATATCTTTAGACCAAGAGAGTCAAGATTCAGTTGGGTAGCATGGCTGTTTGGTGTTGCAGCTCTGGTTGTAGATGCTGCAGCTGCTCCATTCAGAGAGTATCTTTCTCCATTAAAAGCCATTCAACAATTACATATGCTATGCTATTTCATTGTATTATAGGCCTGGTAAATGTTTTACCAGTGCCCAATTTTTTTTTGAAGTGCTCTTAATAGCTCAAAATGGATTGTTGGAGATGTTTTTCCTGTCTTCTGTATCTGACGTCACAGCTCAGGATAGTTGCAAGTGCTTTGGACTGTGTTTTTGCTGTGCCATTAGCTGACTGTGACATTTTTGTCACTGTTGCTCTATCTCTAGATTTTTTTATTTTTTAAAACCAGGTCTATAGACCCCCAGAAAGCATATTATTATTAGTAGTATTAGTAATAAAATACATTTCTTACTGTCATCAGTATGGTTTCATTCTGAATTAATTTAAGTGCAGCTTATTTTATTTAGTAAGCAATATATTTATCTTTATAATATGAAATAAAGTATGATATTTTATTGTCTGTTTTTCCACTTGTACACCTGGTCTCATAAAAATATGTACTTCTTTGCACTTTTTGTGCAACACCATTTTTACGTGCCTTACTTAACGTTTCGCCGCAGTTTCAAAGAGATATGCCCACTAAGTAGAGCTAAAACACGGGTTCAATGTGTGAACCCTGGCACATTTTTATTACATTGATATAGGTATGTACTGTGGTGGTACAGAATTGAAATATCCATGGACTGTTGCTAAAAGTTAATGCTCTATCATGCTGGAAAAATGCCCTACACCAAATCCAACCCTATTCCTACTAGGGTTGGGTCGATAGACGATGCCATCGTCCATCGCCGATGGCCAATAGACATCACGATACTGAGCCGGCATCTATGGCGGCAAATCTATGCCATTAATAAGCGAGTGCACCACTGATGCTGGCGAGCGCTGTAAATCATTTCCGCG
>JAUCNO010000795.1:8938723-8949398 GCA_032353835.1 Enteromius viviparus | reverse complement strand
TTTGTGGGGACAATTGGTCCCCACGGGGATATAAAAACCTGTCCACACACACACACACACACACACACACACACACGTATAGCTTTAGCTTGTTTGGCCGCACACAGACATCCTCGAACTGTTCTCAGCAGTGTTTGAGCAGAAAGGCAGGTTTCTGGATCAGCTGGAGAGAACTTTTAGACTTACATCATAATTCCAGTGTCTTTCTTGTAATGATGGGTTAGTAATAGTAATATTTTTCCATATTTCTCATGCACTGTAATTGATTGATTGTGAAGACAATTTCCAAACAATTTCTTTTGACGGATTAATATTTCCTCACACAGATTTCACAACAGGTTCATGCTAGAGACGTCACTCCACTGTTAACAACAGACTTTAAATCATAAACAAAACATGTTTGAGTGAACTATTCCTTTAAAACGAAATATTTATTACTCTTCAGCATCACATTTTCTTCCACCTCCGGTTCACATATTGTAATTTAGCTACACGTGACCAATTACATCATTAAACAACCAGACTCCAGCCCCATAAACCTACACAGATGAACAATCAGACACACACCGGGATGTCTTTCATCATGATATTATCGCATGACTGTGAGCTGTTCCTGTCAAAGACTGAACCCAGAAGACTAGGGTAAAGAGACGTGTGAGCTTGAAGAGGCTTTAGTTAGTTTAGTGTTCACACTTTATTTTGATAGTCCACTTTAGACATTTTTCTAACTACAAGCAGCTTTGTAACTACAGGCCAACTAATTATTATTAATTCTCAGCTACATGTCTATTACTCTCAGAGTAGACTAGATGGGGCAGGTTGAGGGTTAGTAGAATAAGTTGAAATATACTAATGTGCTCTGCATTTAACACACACACACACACACACACACACACACACACACAGCGGTTGGGGCATCAGTGGCTTGCTCAAGGGTCTCACCTCAGTCCTGGGACTCGAACCCATGATCCTCAGGTTACAGCTCCAACCCTCTATCCATTGGGCCACAACCTAACCCTGCAGTTATTACAAACAATTTCCTTTCTTCTGAATAATGTGTAAATGAGCTGCTGATAGCCCAGCGTCTTCACTGACTCTTCAAAATATCTTCTTGTGTTCAGAAGAAAGATTTTGCTGCCTCAGTAACAGAGTCACTGCCTTGTTTGAGATTGTGTATGTGAAATCACTTTAACATCAATATCAGAAATTCTGATGAAACAAATCTTTGTATTTTATCATGTTTTGGTGTGATTATTCCAAATCACGTATTCTATCAAATAACACTGTTGTGATTGTGTAAAGTCTGCTTTGCCAGCAGAAAATGGTTTCCCACGATGCTTGCAGCTGAAAGAGAGCAACTGCCTCAAAAACCTGCAATGATCTCGCAGTCACTAGTGTATTCATCATCACCAGATAATGATTCTGCAAGGAGCTCAATCAAGTCCACAGAGCCTAGTAACTTCTGCATAAATCAACACATAAAGCTCTTATACAAAGGCTGAACAACACATAAGCATATGAAGTCCCATGAAAGTGTGCATGCTGGGTAAACTCTAGCAGTAAGAACTTTAGTATAACGAGAAGTTCTGCACAGATCAACACGTGAAATCCTGCAAACACCGCACTGCACAAATCAACGCATGTAAACATGACAAGTGCATTACAGAACACACCAACTGCTGAACATCGGAGCATATACACTCCTGCCCGTGTGAAAGTACGAACACATGAACAGGTAAACACGTGAACTCCTGCACACAGCAGTGAAACACACATCACGTTGGTTTGGGGGTGGACCGTTTGAAGTGCGCCCATGAAAACAAAAACAACCGCGCAGGGCAGAGATAACAGCGCAATTCCCCCGACACATACGAACACCCTGCACACACACACACACACACACACACTGACAGCAGAAGCGCGCAGAGTTAGTGAAACGCGTCCATCAATCGCGTGTCTTACCCGTCTTTACGCTTCGCTTTATAAACATGCCCGTATGTGCCGCGACCCACTTTACAACCTTCATATTCAAACAGATCTTCCACTCTCTCCCTCTCGGCGGCGAGCTTCGTTTTGAAGTCGTGGTCCATTTTAACCCATAAATATTTCTTAATTTACAATAAAATAAAATATTAATTATTACATGCATTAATTAAATGATCCGATCGTTTTATTACCCCACCATTTCCTTGTTTGGGATTTTGGTCGGCTCCGCTTAATGGTCACGTGTTCGGTGACGTATGTTATTGTGGCCGATTGTCTTCTGGGAACTGTAGTGCACTCAGACCAATCCACCGGTTTGAGTTAACGGCGGTAGGTCGCCTGTAAACTACAACGCGCAAATCGCGCTGTGAAGTCGTTCCTTTCCCTTTCCAGTTTTCCTGGTTGTTGGAACCTTCAAACTTTGCATTACTGTCATTCCAACAGAAGTACCATTATAACTTGCGTCCTCAAAGCGTTTAAAGTACTGTCACACAATGGTGTAAAATAGACAATCAAACCATCAGCACATTAGAGTATAAACTGGGACCAGTTACCAGTTGCCTATGTACTGGCGCAGCGTTTACTCGCCTTTACAGGGCATTACATACAAGCTGTGCTGCTACAGTCAGAACTCACACTTTTACGCAACCGCCAATTTGATTGACAGCAGCTACAGCCAATCATCCTGATTTGAGGGCGGCCTCTTGACTGCAATGCGGATGACGTCGGCGGGTAGGTTATAAAAGCTCTGCGCAGGCTGCATTTCTGTGCTTACACAGTATGGCCGGCGATATTAGCTAGCATTCGCCTACGGTATTCTCTGTAAAAGGGAAGACGGTAAAAAAAAACAAGGCAACTACATCTGGACTGCTCAAGGACTGTAACTAAGCTAATAAATTATAACTACCAATAAAGGACTAATTAATTTGTATTCCATCCGACGGTTTAATTTCTGTTAGAGTCTGTTTGTCTCACGATGGAAGAGAGCAGTGCACACTTCTTCGAGGGAACCGAGAAGCTCTTGGAGGTGTGGTTCTCCCGACAAGATGAAACCAAAGGAACCGGGGATCTGCGCACTATCCCCAGGTGAGTAAATAAGTTCGAGCTGGGGCTGGATTTAACCGGGCTAGATTTAACATGAGTCATTGGCGGCTATCAGCGGCCCTTTTTTGCTGAAACCAGGCGTAAAACGTGCCTAAAGCATTAGATAATGTCACACTGATCGTTCTGAAGAAGCAGAGCTGATGAGTGACATGTGGCTCTGGCCCTGACACCCGAGGCGTGATCGGCAGTTTGGGCCATTTTTGACACCATCCCCCTTTACACTCATTCATTCGAGCTGTCAAATGACTAGAGCTGAACGTCGAGCCCCAGTCAACCTTTTCCCTTCTCTTTTTTTTTGCATAGTTAAACTATTCAAAGCCGTCAAGAGCAACATTATCAACATATTTAAATGAACGTCTGGCCCCGCATGTGTCTCTTCACATCGCTCGCTGCTATTTTTTCCCTTATCTGTCACTGGAGTCTGGCTTGTTTAGCTGTAACGTTATTTGGTTCAGCCCTGAATCACTTATTGATGAGCTGGAGTGTAAATGAAGGCTGATGGATTTATTAGCCAGTGGCTAACTAACAGCTAGCTGACATGGCGCCATAGCAAACACGCCTCCTCAAACAGTTCTCTATCTGTTCACATGAAGGCATACTGGATGCTTCTGATGCCCCTTCTGTTGACTTAACGTTTCTAGTATTTTTGTTATTAATAATTTTTACAGCGTTATATGCATTTAACTTTTAAGAAAGGATCTTTGAAGATTTGGATTGCAGTTATGCTTCGCCACATGCGACTGATTGCACGCAAGAGCTCTATTTTTGGGAAGGATCATGGCGGTTGATCCTGCGCCGCAGCCTCTATGTGAAAGTCACGTTTCTGCCTCGCGTGTCGCAAGCTCCGCCCGTGTGCTGTGATTGGTCGGGAGTTCAGCTCGCTCATTAGTTGGTGTTATGTGTGCGCAGACAGCGGCGGCGGTGCGCATGCGTCTCCTGCGGAACTGAGGAGTTCATGCGAACAGAAAACATTAAACATTAAAATGTGTTTTCATTGATGTCTAGGCTATATATTATACAGAGTTACTATCGCAAATGCCATATAATGTCTAAAAATAAATAACTACTTTATTTAAAATTCACTTTGTCGTTTAGAAAATTTTAGATTTTAGGTAAACAGATTGTCCAGTAACAGACATGTTTATTGGATGAAAGTAATATTCTCAAAATTTTGACGACAAATAACAGATACAGATCTCTAAATATTGGTGTAAAAAATCCTGTATTAGTACTATGATGCCTGCTATCAACAAAAAACTACTATGCTTTTACTAAATGTTTTGTAGTAATGCCAGTACAATTTACAAAAACGTTCTAATAAAAAACAAGTTTCTAGACCTGGGTGATAACTGGATTACATAATCATTTTCCAAAAAATGAGGTACATGAGTAATTAATTGAAACTATATTTTGAAAAACTCATGATCTGACTATATTACGTGTTCAGTTAATAGCAATAATGCATTCATAATTAATGGATTATCACAGATTTCGTGTTCATCTTTTATATTTGACTTCTTAAAATAGCCTACCTCTTACACACACACACAGACATCTTCTGGTAGTGTGGACATTAACGTATTGGTCAGTCATTAGTTTGGTGTTTGAGCACTGCATTTACAAAATCATTTGAGGTTTAAGAAGTGCTTCTAAAAGTAATCTAATCATATTACCTAAAATGTGTAATGTAGTGCATACTACTGCTCTTTATATATACTACTGCTCAGTACTCTATAATATATTAATAACCTTGAGTCAGGTGTGTAAAATATGAATGAGTGAGGACATGGGCACTCCTTTGCTGTATCTGTAGTGTCCTGCAGTGAAGTTTCTCAGAACTGAAAGCTGATCTCTGTGGTTTCTCTGGGTACGGCTGTCAGATTGAATGATGAGGGCTATTAGTTTACTTCCGGGAAGGCATTAACACGCTCACATATACTAGAAAGAGAGGATCATTAGAGTTCCACCATAGCCAGTTTCCAAATAAGTCCAGCAGGCCGTGTAGTAGGGTTGGGTCGATAGACCGTCGCAGAAGCAGCAACAAGCTCGCGAAAAACACACTTAATCTATGGCGGCAAATCAATGCCATTAATAAGCGAGTGCACCACTGATGCCGGCGAGCGCGGTAAATCATTTCCGTGACAGGAAAACAGATGTACACGGGAAGAAACGGGGCCGCGAGCTCATATCAAACCCTCGCGCGCACTTGATGTGTCATCCGCGCGCGATCACTCCTGCGCTCAATCCTCTCTCACCTGCTCGTGTGAACACTGTTTTGTCAGTCGTGGGGCGGGGCTTGGTGTTTTAGTTACAACTAACCCCCCCACCCCGCCATATCACGATATCATCGTCCATCACGATGTTTCACATTAGACATCGTACGATGCCAAATGGTAAACATCGCCCAACCCTAATTCCTACCCGCAAAACTGATATAAAAAAGCATTTGTTGATGCAGATTTGAACTGTTCTGTTAAACCGTAGTTACACCAGATTCAAACCTGTCCTCACCTGTCCTGATTTCTCCCTAATGTTATCCTGTTATACCAAGACGGCCGTCAGGTTCTGGAGTATGCCAGAGAATTTCTCTGGATTGCTCGCCTGGTGCCTGGGGAAGATCAAGCTCTGAGGACTTTGTTTTGGTTGGGGCTGGATCTTCATCTTGCGAGTCAGTTCTCCATCTCCAGGCATCAAGGTTCCCTCGCTCAGCTGATGGCTGAGGTATTACTCCCGAGAGCACCTCCAAAGCCTGCGCTGCAAGAGCGCCCTCCACTATATCCATCTCAGCCTAAAGCGCTGATCCTGATTTCAGCCCCTAGATCATGGCCAGTAATGCCACTCCCGATTCCAGACCCTAGATTACTTCCGGGAAAGCCGATTTCTAACCAGCCCGAGTTCACGCTGTAAGAGCCACAGCCTAAGTGCGTGCCGCAAGAGCCGTCACCTGAGTGCGCGCCACCAGAACCATCACCTGAGGGCACGCCGCAAGAACAATCCTCAAGCAAATGCCCGCCCTCCCACCCACATCAACCTCAACCTTGTTGTCGTCTGACAGTCCTGCCGCTTGCCCACAACTCACCATCCAGCCAGGGGGAGCCGCACAGGACTGCCATCCTCCAGTGCCACCTGGCTCGGGGTGCTCCCCGACTCCTCCTCCAACCTCCGAACTCCACCTCGGCCCTTCAACCCGTCGGCTTAGCCATGGGCCCTAGCTCCCTCCTCTTCATCGGTTCTCGTCTGGTCACTAGCTCCACCAGGCTTGATCGTCTCTCCGGCTCCGCCTAGGTAAGTCGGAGTCCATCCGCCGCTTTGGGACTTCACTCCTCTGGCTGTGCCTTGTTCCTCCGTCCAACCGGCTGTGTCAGGCTTCTCCCTCCCTCCAGCTCCGCCTTGGTCCTCTCTCGCTCCGGCTCCGCCGTGGCCTTCCGAATCCCCTCTACTCCGTCCATCTACTCTGCCATGGCCCTCCGGACCTTTGCTGTCGGCCTGGCTCATCAGCCTTCTATCTGCTCTCTCGACTCCGGGCCCCTCGTCAGGAAAGAGCATTAAGGACCACTTTAAGGACTGTACTTTCTTTTGCCTTTATGGCGCGTGTGTTCTAGTGTTCATTGCTTTTGGAAACCACAGTGATGTGTATTTGTTGGTTCATATTGCATGTCTCGCTAAAACTTATGTTTTTGCCATAAGACCAGCTATATACAATTTTTTTTGGTATATGCTATGTATAATGTATACCAATATATATATATATATATTTTAAACCTAGTAAAATATGTTTTAATCACTGTGAGATCACTATAAAAACTTGATAGGGACTCATTCGAAATATGTGCCTCTAAGCCAACCCCTAAACATCCGCGTTAATGTTAACAAATGCAAAGTGAACTAAAAACACACTTGATGATACAGCTGTGCTATTTTAACTTTCTTAAGCAGATTGCATAAAAGTGCAACATCATATCTCGTGAACTGCCGAGTAAACTTACTGAATTAAAACAACCTGTGCAAAAGAAGCTGCATATGTAACGACACATACTGTACAAGAGTATCAGTTCTCAAATCTTAGAGCATGTAAAAATAGTTCACAACATAATATTCCTCAAGTAATTATTCACAAATTAGGCATTATTAATCAAATTTATGGACCTGCAAACCATACTTTGTTTGAAATCAAATAAGGTCCCACTTTATAGAAATGTCCCTAATACCTGAGTACTTACATTGTAACTAGATGTGTGTGTAGTTTCTACCTGCGAACTGCAGCTTTCCCAGAAATTACTGGGAAACGGTCCCACTTTTTTCTGTTTAATTGCATATTGCAATTATCAACCCCAGTTATCATGAGTCTTTCCTTGCAATAGATTTGAACCTTACTGTATTACAAGAACACATAAATCTACTCAGCTCAACAGTGTTCTGTTGGATGCACAACTGTTGCTGTACTCCTCTAATGGAGAGCGGTGGCTGCGATGAGGAGATGAAAGATTGACTGCTTGCTTTTTGGAGAGGCTTTTCATTTTGCTCTCTGTATAATTGTTTGGGATTTAGTGTTTCTTCAATGAACCTCTCATCAGTGGACCAGAGGTTCCACTCAAGAACTCCTCTAAACACCAGTCGACTCTCAATATGTCTAGATCACTGAAAAACTCTTTCTTATTGATACAGAAAGAAGCAGAAGCAGAAGCAGAACTAAATAAGCAATGAAAGGATGCTAGAAACACTTACCATGAGCAATATGCTTAATTAAAATTTTAAAAGCTTTTAAATAATTATTTAGGTTTTTATTTGATACAGTAAAAATTATAGTCTTGTAAAATATGATTACATTTTAAAATACCTGTTTACTTTAATTATTAAAAAACAACAACAAAAAAGTTGTTGCTTAATGTTTTAGTTGAAACTGTTATACTTTTTCTTAGGATTTTTAGATTATTTGTTTGAGTGTTTATTTAAAATAGAATATTTTTTAATCAATTGAATGCATCCTTGCTTATATATATATATACATCTTTGCCTATAATATGTGTTTGTGGAGTACAAAGGCTAGCACTTTGAGGCGTGTTCTTCATGTGTAAAGTGCAATACAAATAAAAATTTTATTATTATTATTATTACAAAGCAGTGTTTCTCAGCAAAGACCATATTTTCCACTAAGTTTTGGATCCTCCTACTAGCTCTTTTTTAGATAGAGCTTCTGGCAAAACTCCTGGACTTTGAACTTATTCTATAATTCCTTTCTTCTGAACTGCATTTCCCTTCAAGCAGCCACCCCCACCATTTCCCAAAAACCCTTTCCCTGTCTGCTGAACTCAGAGCCATGTAGATTAAACTTTCAGCTGCGCTGGAGGTAAAACTGACTGATAGCTCGGCATCTGTCCCATCTGCGTAGCTCAACACTGGGCCTAATTAATGTCCGTTCCCCTCAGAGATGAGCTGGGCTCACCTGGATCTGTGGCGGATGCCCATCGGACACATTTATCTGTGCCTCACCACTGCTGGTGTCCCGTTCAACTGAAGCTGACAAGCCCAAGCAGTGTGTTTGTGTATTAAAGGAGTGGGCCTGAAGCCTGCCTGTGTTATAATAACTTTGTCTGAGACTTTTATATTACTTTCATTTAGACTCACCTGGAGAACACAAAGAGACAGCCAGAGGCAGCCAAGGATAGAAATAAAGCTACAAAATGACCTAGTGAGAAGCCTCACAAGAGCTTATATGGGTCATGTCTATAGTCCAGCGTAGTTATTGCTCATTAAGGTGTTTCAGTCTTGATTTGGGACAGCGCTCATAAAAAGTCACACATGAAAAATCCCATTTGTGTATAGGGATTTAGTATAGTACATGGAAATTAAGTGAGATTAAGCTTTATTAAGCTTGAGAAAAAAAAAAAAAGTCTGAAATCTTGCATTTTGGCAATTTTAGTGGACGTATATAGTCTGTTTACATTTACCAGATTTATAATAATTTTACATTTTCTATAATTTTTTTAAGTGTTAATGCTTTATTTTAACATAAGTGTGACTGTTTAATATTTGGTTATTGATGTAGTGATGTAATTATTATCAATTACCAATTCATACTTTTTATTATTAATAATAATTATTGATATTTATTTATTTTTACATTGGGCTTAAGTGTCTATATACAATTTAATGGCACACAGGATGTGTATAGTTACATTACATTGCACTCTTGTCATGCTTTAGTACTGTCAACAGTCTAAGCCAATTCTGGTAATGCATACAAAGTGCATACAAATGTCAACTTCATACATTTGTGTGGTACATGTTTAATGTTAGCGTTGATTGTCCCCAAAGGATTAATAAAGTATATCGTCATGTAGAGGGCTATTAGAGGAGAGTGGAATGGAGGGATGACAGAGTGGTGTAATGGTGCAGAGGGTGGAGGAGTAGTCAGGAAAGAATAGAAGGATGCAGAGCTCAGCGGAGCGTTGGAGAGTGTTAAAGGTGAAGTAAGTTTGGTAGAAGAATGCCAGTGATTTCCCTTCTGTGAGTAAATGAAGGATCCTTGAGTTCCTGCAGCTTATAAATCATCCTTTCTAGTTCTCTGTCTCTCTCTCGTTTTTTGTCTCTCTCTCTCTCTCTCTCTCTCTCTGTCTTTTTTTTACTATCCCTCTCTCTCTACACCAGTGAGTTATAGTGCGTTCTGGCTGCTGACTCCACTGCATGAAGAACGTTTGCACAGAGAGGAGAAACAGACACACATCGATAACTAATCTCTCTTTATTATTTCTCCTTTGCTGAAGAAAACAAAAGGAGGGATGGAAGAGGTTTGATTTGCACCAGTGATCGAAGAAATGTTGGGCAAACAAAAATCATGTTATGTCAATAATTGCATTTTTTTACCCCTCTAGTAAAAGGAACTGGAATATCCAAGGTCTTTTTTAAGAAGGGTCTAAAAGAGGGACAATCTCTTCTTCAGTTTGAATGCTGGTTTGCAGTTTCCTCCTCACTGTAAAAATATTTTCTGTTTTGGTTTTTCTTCCTCTATAACTTCATCCATCTATCATTTAGAATTTGTCTTGCTTAGACAAAAGCTGGCAGGGTTTTTATTTTATAGACTAGATCACAAAACAGGATTAAGTTTTACATCACAGCCTTGAAATGCATGAAATATGATGTAGAAAAATACAGAAATAATGTTTTTAGTACCTGAAATGGAATCGTTACTCTTACTGTATATACATTGGAGCCTGATCTGTCTGTATAAAGATCACAAAGAGAGGTACAAAAGCTGTCACTGGTGCCATACCTTTTCAAAAGGTACACTTTTGTAAGGTTTAAATATAAACACTTTGGCCCGGTTTCACAAACGGGGCTTAGCTTAAGCCAGGACTAGGCATTAGTTTAATTAAGATTTTTAAGCAACTTTTACAAAAACGCCTCATTAGAAAGTATTACAGGTGTGCATCTTAACACAAAACAATGCTAAATTGCATGAAAAATGAAAATATCTTGCCCTGACAAATCTTAAAACAAGTCAGCGTGACTTGTTTTAAGATTTGTCAGGGCAAGATATTTTCATTTTTCATGCAATTTAGTCTGGGACTAGCTTAAGCGTTGTCTGTGA
>JAUCNO010000795.1:8871893-8910946 GCA_032353835.1 Enteromius viviparus | reverse complement strand
GCCAACTCCCTTACAACTTTCAAACGACTGCTGAAAACCCATCTCTTTCAACACTACTTGACATCATAAAAAAAAAAATAAAAAAAAAACTTAACCCTATCCTTTCTTTCCCTTTCTAGCCTGCACTTATCTAAACATTGCCTGCTATACGGTATTATGAGCACTTCCTAAGTTGCTTTAGCCTCTTTAGGACTAATTGCTTGCTGTTTTCCACACTTGTACGTCGCTTTGAATAAAAGCGTCTGCTAAATGAATAAATGTAAATGTAAATGTAAATTCATTGTCAGCTACGACTTCTTGGGGCATATTGCTTTAATTAAAGAGTGTAATTAAAAAAGTGTACAAAGTGTAATTTCAATGTCAACATAAGTGGAAATGATGACCATATCATTCAATTAGCCATTCAACAGTTTGGGGTTAGTAAACACTTTTTAGGCAATAAATAAATACTTTTATTCAGCAAGTATGCATTAAATTGCTTGAAAGTGACAGCAATGTATAATACTGCAAATTACTCCTATTCCATTTTAATGTTGTTCTTTTAAATTTTATATTTATTAAATAATTTTGTTAAAATATATCATATTTTCAACAAAAATCTTAAGAAGCGCACCAAATAAGCATATTCAAATTATCCATTATAGAATGGAGGGGAAAATGTTTTGTGTGTATTAATGACCTCTGAAATGATGGGAACCCCCATATGGGCCATATTAGAGATGATGTCGCTGTCCTCAGGAGGAATCTGAGCATGCTGGAGGAGCTTACAGAGATTCTCCTCTGACACACCTATGAGACACACACAGTCAGCCAGGAATAATTATACATAATTATACACATAATTATAGCATTTGTACTGATTCTAAATTCTTAAAGCCCAGCATTATGACAGTTTTGCTCACTGTTGTGTGATATTAGTAATGACTGTGTGTACAAACTGTACATGTCAAACGTACCACCCCCATCTCACCCACACACAGCAAAACAGAATACAAAACATTGGCCCTTCGTCAGCCCTCTCACCATTCTTGAGGAAGATGTAGAGCAGGATAATTCTGACTTTGTCCATGATGGTAACGTTGGCGTCCAGTAGGATGGGTACGATGGCTCTCATGGGATCTTTGATCTTCTCACCCTCTGCATCTGTGCCCATCGCGAGATCCTATAACACAGCACACATGCACTACTGTATTAACACTTTTTAATACAGTATGAAAGTTTGGCGCAAAAAGACCATTCCAAAATATACTTTACCTGCTCAACACGGCACAGTTTGTCCACTGTACCCTGGTAATGCTTCATACAGTCTTCTGCTAAGTGCAGGTGAGTTGAATACTGCACAATTATAAGACCACCATCAGCAATATTATCCCCTTGAATTAGCTTATATAAAACATGCAAATGATCTCAGTACCTTGCTTAACTCTTTCTGGTACTGTGGCATCTTTTTAAGCATTTGGGAGAGCTCTTTCATGGTGGTCTGTAAGATAACAAACACTTTGTCAGTTATTGGCAATAATCCAGAAATTGCCTTTAATGTTTGATCAGTGATAAATAGCAAACCTTCTCTCCTGTGTTCATCTTTTTGCTTGCAGAGAAGTCCTTAAGTGATTTAGTCACAGCCCTAAAAGAGAAAAATACTATATTTAATACATTATTATTAAAATTATTCCTTCAATAAGTTCTAATTTTCCTTAAAAAAAATTGCAGTTTTAAATTTGCCAGTTTATCATATATATGTAACAGTAAAAACATTTATATTGTTACAAAACATTTCAGTTTGATATTGTATATTGATGAGTATGATGGCTGAAGATTAGGCTGTCACCGCAGCAATAAAACATATTTGAAAATACATAAAAAACAGATAAGTTATTTTAAATAAAAATAGCTGTATTTTTTAGTGATAGATGCTATTTACACTAAGTTCAAATTGCTACAGACCAGGGGTGTCAAACCCTGCTCCTGTTTGATTAGAGTTGGAGCAGAAACAGCCGGACAGCCGTTCGCCAGGAACAGGGTTTAGACTCTATATACACTGTGTTAAAAAAGCAGGATTGTCTGCTATTTATACTACATATTGAAAATGTATTATCACCTCAGTATAAAATAGTATGCAAAAATAATGTATTAAGTGTAAATTATTATTTATATTAAAATTATTAAATGGATACCAATATATTGGGTCAATATAAGCCCTCCTTAAGCCCTCCGTTATTTTTGATGCAGTCAACACAAGTTCGGATTCACCTTTTGCTAAACTTTTTTTTTAAGCAAAAGGTGAATCGAACTTGTGTTGACTGCATCAAAAATAACGATGGCACATGCTTTATCATCTATGCCTTTAGAGATGTTTTTTTGTAGTGTTGACTAGCCCAATCACACATTGGTGGGCGGAGTAAGTGTAAACAGCCTCTGACACCAAAATGGGTTATTGGCATTCAGTGTAAATAGACAATTTGTATTTTAAACAGCAGTGTATATACTGTATATAAATGTGAACCTGATTAGGACTAAACAGACTTACGTGGACACCTCTGCTATGTGTTTATGTCTCAGAGTCATCCACAGGTCATCATCTTCATCCAACATCACCTCCTTCATACGAGTGTCACCCATTCCACTGGTCTCATACCTGATGAACACATATGCACCATCAGCAAGAGTAAACTGGCCATAGAACAGCCAGAAATGAACAGCATGATGATGGATGGAGTTATTAACATCATGAACTTGGACTTGACCGAAGGTCAGCTGAAATGTGAGTGACCTCAGAGCAGTATATAGATGAATTACAAACTGTTGGAGTTATTACTGGTAGACATCATTGTCAATGGGCAGCAGGTCATAGGCCATGGCCTGAAATGTGAGCTCATGTAGAAGTGGTGAGACAGGGTCAAAACCCCGATCCAGAATCAATAGCTGGGAACGTGCTTTATCAGGTCCCTGTGAAAGAGAGGAAAAAAGAAAGAGACAATGATGAAGCACAAAACAGTACAGCAAGAAATCAAAGCTGGACATTGAGAAATTAAGGTCACTGGTACCAGACAGAAGCAGTTTATTTTTATCATCCCAGACAAAATATTGTGCTACGAGCTCTGAGACTCACCTCTCCCAAAGTGGGGTCATCTGCTTTGTAACCGTCCAGTTTGTCCTGAAGCATCTGGGCCAGGACTGCATTGTCTTTGTAGTCTCTTCAAAACACAGCAACACAATCAATCATGACATAGACCATCAATGACTTTCTAGATGAAATCTAATCACTATAACCTGTTATACTGTATATGATTTTTTAAATACCAGTTGTATGCTTTTTTTTATATTTTCTTTGCAGATGGCTGATGATGCTTGGAGTTGCATCAGCAGATGGTGTTTATGAGAATGTGAGATTGATGGTACAGTAAGACGTTTATGCGTGTGCTTCTTTCTCTCTCACCCTCTGTATCTAACAGCTGGGTACTCTTTCAGTGTAGAGCACAAGGTGGCTATTTGCTCGGCTAAACGCTCCAACACCTGGTTCTTTACATCAGCTTTAAACGGGCTGTAGAAATCCTGGAAGGCATCTTGTCTGTCCACTGAGAACACCTGGGAACAATGTAGCAAAAACATACGTTTTCATCAGATTCAAAATTTTGCTTTAAGTAGTAGGTCAAATACCGTTTTTACTGTATAGTAGAGACGTATGCATATTACGACACATCTGTCTGCTAAACATAGGCTCAATAACAAATATAGATTTGAAATGCAAATAGTATGTAATAACCAAGTGCGGTGAGATAAGGTGATTACTAACTGCTTCTCTTTAATCTGTCATGCTAGTTTATAGCCCAAGCAGCCCTAATTCCAAAAGACATTTTTTTTTCTCTTGCTTGTTTTAATTGGCTCTGCTCACAGTGAAACCTCACTTGTTTAAATACTTGTTCCACATACTGTAACTGGGTTCTCCAGGTTCCTCATGTTCTGTCCCTAAATCAGTGGTTTTCAACCTATGTGAATTCAAGGCCTTTCACTGTCCAAGACTGAATTTAAAGATATTTCTGCTATGCTACTGCTGTAACAAAAATATTTAACTTCATTAAAAATTAGGAATGACAAAATAATTCAATAATGAATTTTATTTAAAATAGTTAAAAAAAACTTATATATAATTTATAGATGTTTAGAAACTTTTTACACTCATTTGTATCGTTTTTATTCGGTCATTACAGGATAAAGTGTTTATAATTTTTATTATTATATTTTTGACTCACTGAATTATGATTAATCCCCTAGTGGTTCCAGTCCCCCTGGTTGGGAACCACTTCTTAAAATCCATCTGAAATTAAAACTATAAAGGCCCAACACTACACAGGATGTTCTCAGCCATTATAGGGCTGTTACTGTCCCATAATCCTCTTTCACAATTGTAAAAGCTGATTGATACGTCAAGTGCCTGCATGTGTTTGCTGTATTCTGTACATTCAGCATGTTTGGCCAAAAAGATGGTTTTTGGATTAATCTTCCACCACATAATAACTACGCTGTCCTCTTGTCTTCCCTCAGCTTGACCTATAATCCATATCAGTGTTGTCTCTCCCAATCCTAACATACTAGCCTCAACACACTGCCCCATCTGTCACATGTACATAACCCTACTGACATCCAACCAAATTCCAACTCCACGCTCTCTCTCATTGGCTGCCCAGTCAACTCATTGATAGGGTATTAGCCAATGGGGAGCAGGATTAGGGTTGGCATAGGGAGGGCTGATTCGGCCACGCCTCAGGATTAATTATAGAGGGCAACAACAGAGGATTGGCTGCTCTCGAACGTTCCACCATGATACAACCCTTCCCCCCACATCTCATATACATCCGCCTAAACAGCATCCCTTCTTTCTTGAGTCTCAGGGTGTAAAGTAGATGCCACTCACCTGTGATTCATAGGGCAGGAAGGCGATGTTAATCTCAGTCAGTGTCTTTACGGATTTAGAGGCACGGGATTTACTTATCAAGTTGAACATAGAGTCTGGAATTGCTAAAATGAAAAACAAAAACAGGGATTGAGTGATTTCCTAAATGAATCTAGTAGATGTGGGAGAAAACAGTTGCTGAATTCCAAAATAGCAAAACATACTCACTGTCTGTGAAGAACACATGTGCCCCTCTGTATATGGGATTACGAGGATCTCTGAAGTCATTGATGAGTCCCTCAACTGACTGTTGAAAACAAAGACATTTATTATTTATTGTAATTTATATTATTTATATATTGATAATAAAAAATCTACCATTCAAATTTTTTTAAATGCTTTTAAATGTTCTTATGCGGACCAGGGCTCCATTTATTTGATCAAAAATTTAGTAAAACATCAATACTGTGAAATGTTATTTAAAATAACCCTTTGCTATTCAAAAATATTTAATAATTAAATAAAATTATTCCTGCGATGGCAAAGCTGGATTTTCAGCATTTATTACTCCAGTCTTCAGTGTCACATGGTCCTTCAGCAATCATTCTCAAATGCAGATTTACAGTATGCCCAATAAACATTTATCATTATCAATGTTGAAAACAGTTGTTCTGGCAAACATGAGCTCTAGTTTTATGACTACAAATAAATGAGAAAACTTACCTCATCGGATGGAGTTATGAGATATATGGCTTCCATGGTAGGAAGAGGCTCACGTCGCTTGGTTATGTCCTCGACGACTGGAGAAATAAAAGGAGATGGTTATGGAAAATCTGCTTTATAATTTAGACAGCTAATTGGTTTTGTGCCTGTTTGAAGCATTTCAAGAGGAGTAAAACTCACTTGTGATTCCCTCAGACATAATATCTGTCATTTTACAGCATGATGAGATCATTCTCATGCTGAGTTTGTCCACCACCAACACCTGAAGGAGAACAGCATGCATTATAGAAAAAACACCTAATAAATCAAGACCAGTGTAACGCTACATTTTTGCCAACATGGGAAGCTTCTGGGCCTTTTAAGCATGAAAGCCTAATGGGATTCATTACGAGATTATTTTTATCATACTGCATAGACTGTTTTGACACAAACAAATGCTGCACATTTCAGCACATCAACAATCTTTTTTATAATCGCTGACATATTCTTCAGATGAATTGACAGTGATTGATGTGTACCTTCCATTCTCCCTTCTTCTTCACCTTCCTAATGACATCATTCATAATCTCTGTAGCACACACAAAAAATAAAAACAATATAATTTCTGCAAAATGGAGATAGCAAAAAAGACAATGTTCAGGGAATGCAAGAGATGAAGCAAATTTAAATCAAGATTAGAGGAAACTTCTCAAATCTCAAATGCAAGAAAATACTTTATTAAAGAAGAAATGATATATAATGACTGTAAAACACACCCTTACATTCTCTAGCCTTGGTTCTTACCAGTTCTTACCAGACTGTAATACGGATGTTACAATGTGTTCTAATTTATAAACTAATCTGAAATAATGACACCATTGACTGAGACAGATATCCACACAACATTCTTAAATGATTCTATTGTTTACTCAATGCATGTTAAGAATATCTAAATGTAGAAAAATGTTTGAGTTAGAAATATACAGTAGAGTGTATGATATTGGGAGCATGTCTGCCTCACTATAAATATATCTGAGAGAATGCCACTTTAAATATATCTGTGCTAAAACACTGCATAATCACTCTCTCTGACAGACTTTTTCTTCCACACAGTCCACTGAGACAACTATGCAGAGCTTGCCAAAGTATCAGGTATTGTTGAGTTTAGACCTTCTCTCCTGTTATCATATGTTTAAAGCAGAAAAATACCCTCTGCAGGGACTAAAGAACGTAGGTTTGCTTAAGTTTGAATTTATTATAATATTATAGTTTGCTGCTTAGCATCACATTTAATTATGATATGGATGATTTGTGTAATTTGTTTAACGTGATTTGCTGTAAAGATTTTTTTTCCTTTTTGCATTATTGATGTTAACGTTTAAGAAAATTGTAAGACACTGCATAATCAAGAAAATATCATATATACCATTCATGTCTTTTATGACAGCACAATATGAAATGATGAACTTGATTTGTTAGTTTAAATCATATACTGTATATTGTGTGGTGAGAGAGACCCAGCAATCAAAGGCCTAATCTCTTCCCAATCCTCTTACACCACCAGCCTCTCTATTTTTGTATTCTCTCTATTCCTCTCTAGTCTCTCTTTGCCACTCCTTTTTTTCACTCTCTTTCTCTCTTTGTATATCTCTGCCACTGGATGTGGACCTGAATCATTTTTACTGCCCTTTTAAAAGCTCCATTGAATGGTGAGATCCCAAACGCAACAGCTTCCTGCAGTCATATAACACATTTCACAGCTATTGACACTGGATCTGTCAGTTCTAACACCCAGAGGTGTCATTGCATTAAAATAAACGTGTGATGTGCCTCACAGGCTATTACTGAATTTGTCGAACAACTTATCAAAATCCAGTCTGACAAAATTTCTGTTCATAAAAAAGTTACTGGTGAGATTAAGAAGGGTGGAAAACTAAAAGCTTTATAGATACTTGCAGACTAAAAAAAAATTAATTAAAAATCAGATAACGATGGTAATCAAACCGTATTAATAGTCAAAATACATGAATAGACAAATACCATTCAGCAGCATTTTTGATATATGCATATTATGCTATGATGTCGTCGTATGCTGATGTTGATGCAGTAATGAATAAGTAGGCCTTGATCCACACATTTGCAAAAGTAACAAATATTCACAACTGATAATTGGTGATGTTTTCTTCTCACAAAATGTTTAAGATTTAATCAACACCAGCACTACATATGGCGACAGACATAACAAGAAAGGATGACACTGGGCAGATGGCAAGAAGTGAAGTCTGACTGTGATGAAAGAAACAATCAAAGAGAGCAGTGTGAACACTGGAAATCAGGCAAGCCTCATAGTTGCATTTAGAGCCAGAAAATATCAAGAGCTACAAAAAAGTACATTTCTGAAACGGTGATGTCAAAACTAAGGGATGGAGTTAAAAATGACAGCCTAGCTTTTTAACCTAGCTTTTCTTAACAGCTTTCCTGCCTGTATTAGTTGTACTCAGACCTATTTTCCCCTCTTTATGCTTCACCCAACAGCACCATGAGCCTCCCCTCATACAGTATCTAGATCCTTAATCCCACAGGACTACACAGATTACTGTGTATCTCCAATTTCCAATGTGTTTTCAGCTATATCACAATTATCTATAGTGCTATAATATAATATAATATAATATCATATAATAATATGACTGTTTAATAAAAAAAGAAATGAATAAAATAAACAGAGCAGTGTTACCGAATGAGGATTATGTTGGTGAATGTAATAGCATTTCATTCAACATGTAAAACACACGAAACTTTCAAGGAATTACAGTAATACCAAGTAAAAAAATAGCTGAAATATCACTTTTAAAAACATTAAAACTGTAACTCTAAATCAACTTTAACAAAATATGTCTTACTTTCTCCGACAATCGCCTTGAGCCCCAGAGATGCCATGTCGCGTCCTATTCTGTCTCGCGCTCTCTCTGCTGGACTCGCAGTGCGCGCGCGCTCTGAGCTACAGTTGGTGTTGGTAAACGGGATGCTGTGATTGCGTCGATGCCTAATCCCAGCACACGCCTCCGCGGCTACACTATTGACATATGCTGCACGTCTTGTACACTATACACACACATTTGTGCATATTAAGCTAGCCTTCCAGCAGCCTCTGTCATGTTTTGTTGACTGTTTTTTTCGAGCGAATTGTTTTATTCGTGTTTTGGGGTATTGCATGCAAATATGAATCCTTTTAAAAGCACGCGATTTGTATTCACATCAAGAAAAAATAACGTTTGCGCAATAATTGTGTTACAATGCATTTACTGTAGTTGTGTGTTTCTGTATAATACCAGAAATGAGCACTAGCAACCGCTAGAGGGCGATATCATCTTATTATTCTGTCGAAAGCAAGTGGCCGTTTGAGAATGATTAAAAAAAGATTCATCCAAGATTCGATTCTTTTGAATCTTTCGGAAGATTTAGGCTCGAATTTATCCGTAGAAAGGACAAGAATATATTTAATTATGAGTTTCAGTTATATCATTATACCCATTTTATGTGTAAAATAGTTTGTTATTTGCCCACATTCATAACGAGATGAATTAATGAGTTGATTTGTCACCTTTATTTTCTCAAACTAGTCTTTGAAGTCAGGGCATGCCCTTCCAAAATAGGTCTATATATATATATATATATGAGTTGCAAGATATTTACAGTCCATAACAATATAATAATTAATTTACCATTTAAATAATTTATTATAGCTGAAAATCATGATTTCTTCTTGTCCAAATTAGTCAGTGTATTTTTCAATCATGTATCAAGTAACCCTATTTTGGTAACATTTTACTCATAAAGCCCTAAATAGTTACTTACCTAGTTCTACAACTTTAAATTATAAAAAAAAAAAAAAAGATTTCTCAGAAAAATGTGTCCCTATATCTTGCATCAACTCTGTTACCATTAACCTGTTTTGCCTTTAAATTGGTGGAATTATCTCTCAGAATTGCGTAAATTGCAAGAAAATTATGTCATATTCACTCACTGATAAGATGTTAAGCACTGGAAAGTATCTGTACTCTCTCTGAGAATATAATTTATTCTAAAAACACCAAAAGTTATTTTGTAAAACGTCAACTCTGTTGCCACTATATCAAAAGGAAAACAGAATTTATTACTGATCTCACGTTGGGTTATTTAATAGGTCTTTAATCATGTTTTCATTAGTGTCATGTCTTCTTAGCATTTATGCCAGCAATTAGAGTTTTTGGGGAAAAAAAATTAATAAAACTCAATTCTGTTACTGTCAGTATTGTTACTCTATGTAACAGAATTAGACGGTAATAGAATTCTCAGACACCAAAGGTACCCGCAATTATAGAATCCCCCATAGACATACCCTGCGCTCCATTGTATTAGAATTGCGCTTCTAAATAGTATTAGAAATTACTAAAATTTCGGAATAGTAAGGTCATTGGGACGCACGCATGATGAACGCACAGCCCCGCCTCTAATTGGAGGTGACTTCAGAATCCAGCAACCCCGCCTTCAACACGCTCATGTGTCTCCTAAAGAAACGTGTGTTTTGAAGCAGAAACCGAGGTAGCACAGACTCTGTACTTCACCCGGGACTGGAGAAGCGTTAAACCAAGAGTTATGGAAAACTAAGCCTTCTTTAATCCCGCGCGGTGCCTGTCAGCTCTGTTTGTAACTCCAGCCACGCTTCCTGCGTTCAAACTACTAGAGAGGGAGGAGCCGTTAAAATCAACTTATATATTATCATAAGAAACCAGCGCCCTTCTGCTACTACACAGCTGCTCCTCTGAGAAGAAGTTGACCGGTCCAGCAGAATTTGCCAACTCTCAGCGGCGCGATGGGGGACTTGATCTCAACTCATCTGGACGAAGCCAGGCGGGAGGTTATAACAGGTAAGCGCTCAAAAGGACGTGTCTGCTTTACTAGTTGCAAGAGGTGATAGATATTCAGTCTTGTTGTGTAAAACAGGGTGTTGCGAAAGCCTTGCAATGCAATTTCAGTTAAGGCCAGTGCGCGGGGTTTGGGTGGAAGGGTTTACATTATACCCCGAAAAGTAATTAAAAAGCAGCAAGTTTGTTGCGACGTGGCACAGTGTTTCCTGTTATTTATTTAGAAGTTTAAAATAACACCGTGCATAAATAATGGGGAAAAAATATTCACATAATAAACACATAATGGTGCTCCGTTAGGATGCACAAAGTAAATTTGAGATGTTAAATTCCGTAAATTAAATTTATTGTTAAATAAATCGATGAAAAAAAAATTCTAAATAAATTCGTGTGGGTAAACAGGTGGCCTGCATCTCTTCAGACCTTTGTGGTCAGGTGTGGTTTGGGTGGAACATGTGTGAGTAAATGCTAACATTCACACTGAATATTAGTAAAAGATTGCCTACCAGTGCCCGAAATAGTGTATGCAGGAATAAACATCATACAGTACATTTATGTGCAAACTGACTTTAACTGACATAATCAGTTTGAATAATTATGGGTATTATCAATGAAGTCCTTGTAGGATCAAATACATTGTAGTTGTATTTAATGTAATATGGTCAAAGTAGTTTGAGATGTAATCTGTTTCATGAGCTGTTGGGCTCAATCGTTCAGCATTTCGAGGCTGACTTTAATTGTTTTGTTGTTGACCAAAACCATTCCATTTTGCAACGTTATTTTCTAATGTGGTAAATCCAGATATTTGACAACGAGTGTCTCTAGAGACACTAAATTGAAATGATGCAATCGTATAATAATAAAAATCAAACTAAACGTAAAGGGCAATCTAAATAATCTTTTACTTATTGATGTAGTCTGGCTAGAGATTGGCTCTAAAAAGCACAGTTTTTGTTTATAATTTTGAAAAACCGCTGAATAAATTTATACCGAGATGGATTTGAGAAATGCAAGAGAGAAATGTCAGCTTTCTCTCCTTTTGCACATTTTAAGAGAAAGCGCATCGAATATGGAATCTCAGGAATGCATGCAGAGACTAACAGCAGTCTGTCATACTCAACATTTAGATAACCTTTGTTCAGCAGGCCACGTATGCTTACACTCACATTTTTTAGTTTCTGTAAAAATGTGTTGAACTGTAGCAGAATCTGCCTACTGTATATACAGTCTGCTTGTCAGACGATCTGACACATCTACAGTAGGCTATTGTTTGTTGTTGATTGTATGACCTCACCTTTCTCTTGTCAATGAAGAGGGAGTCTCCCAATCTGAAAAGTGTCCAAGAAAGCCATACTTCCTGTAGTCTAGAAAGAATGAATGATGTCATCTTCTCAAAATAGTGGGTGGGGAATAAAATGACCTAAGCACTTCCTGTCTCCTATACTTCGGGTTTACGATGTTGGACAGATTTATTATATTTTACATTCTGTTTTATAAAATCTATGTTTGTTGCAGTATGCTTTTGGGTCAGATCTTCCATGTTGAAGAGATGGGGACGTGTGAGTCAGTTTGGGAAGTAAATGACACCCCCACATCACTTTTTTGAGTAGCAGGGGAGACAAGGGGGCTCTTGCAGGAAGTGATTTAATTTGAGTGTTAATGGAAGGGTGTTTTTTTTTTTGGGAAGAACACACAGTGTAAAAATATATGCTTGTTATAGAGCTTTATAGTGAGATCATAGTGCACAATGCATTCAGCTTTCTGTATTGTGTGTGTGTATAGCCCCTCTCATATTGCTAACGCTAACTCATCCTCTTCTAAAGTGAACAATTCTTAGTCATACACCAAACTGACTGGAATTTAAGCAAAGATGGAAGTGAGTGGGAAGTTAGTTTGAAAAGTCATCTGGCTGGAATGGTGGGGTCACTGTGGGAAAAAAACATAATGACTTATGTTGCAAGTCATTCTTCAGAATTAGCATTTGTTGGAAGGCTTTAATGACTTCAACAGCAGCTTTAACTGGGAACTTTCCATGATGAACATCAGGCTTGCTCAATGTTGGACTCAGCACCAATGAGGCTCTCAGGACAATTAAAACGATTGTTGAGCACAGCATGTTTATAAATCACATCCCGGCATGCTTCACTTACTGTTGCAACAGATCATCAAAAACACAGTAGTTTGGTCATAATGTATAACAAGAGTTACTTTTGCATCGTGTGCTGAAGTATTTTACCTTTTTTATAAATCATTGCATTTATCCTTAAACAAGGCATCTAACAGTTTCCAAATTCCCACTTGTATGATTTTTATTTCCATAAATTCCAGGAGTTCAAAAGCTCACTTCTCAACCAGTATCTAAACTGTTTGTGCTGTCAAATTCAAAACCCATTGCTTAGAAATGTTAATGTGATGTATTATAAACTAGATGAGGAGCATATCATGTTGAAACGCACCCGAGATTGCTAATTTGTTCATACCCTGAAGACGAGTGCATTAAAATTTCAATAATTTAGCGGCCTACAATCAGCTATTACACACATATCAAAGCAAATGTAATGCTGAGTGAAAAATATTCTAAATGAATGATCAAAGTTTTGGGGTCAGTAAGATATTTTTGGAAATGAATAAATATATGCATTAGATGCATTAAATTGATCAAAAGGAACAGTAAATATATTTAAAATAATAAAGAGATATATTTAAAATAATAAAGAATAAAGATAATAAAGAATTTATTAAATAATAAAATAATAAAAATAATTTTTATTTTTCATCAGCCAAATGATATCTGAAGGATCATGAGATGCTGAAGCTATGTTCTGTAGTTATTCTCCTATGCCATCATGGAAAATAAAATAGCTTTTATATTATATATCAACAGACAACGTTTTTTTTAAATGTTAAAATAAACACAAATAAATATACATTTATCAAATTTGTGGCAGGGCCAGTTAAACTGTTGGTCAATTAAAAACAAACCACCTTGGGCAAAGCCTGCTGCCCTTACTATGCTACGTTATCATAGAAAAGTACTCTTGGGAAGTGTGCTTACTCAGGATGGTCCATGATCATGCTCTTCTTGAAGGAATCAAAGAGGTCCATGATCCAAGTGTTTTGGGATTTCCTGCTGTGAGCTCAACCAGGACAAGCCTAAAGGACTCCAGCAGACACACTTGCTGTGTTTGTATGAGTATAACAAGCAAGGATGCAGTCTTAGTCCTTCCAAAGACTTTTCTGATTACACTGTTAACTATAATTGAGTTGCTCTGTTTATTGTTTCATTGGTTAATGAAGTACTAGCGGTATCTTCAGCGTGAGGCTTCAGAGCCTTTCTTTGAAGTGGCTGTTATGCGGTAATGCTAACTTGATTTGTTCTTGAGCTTGTAATGAAATTAAAAAGGAACAAGGCGTGGCACCGAGTATCACATGAGACTCATTCAGTGGGTGACTCATAAACAAACGCGCTCACACACACAAACAAACACTCTCAGGCTTAGAGATTCACATGAACATACACATGCCCTCTATATTGTGGTTTCTTCCTGACCTTCGTCCTAGTTCATAAGTTGTTTTCATTTAATCTCTCAAAGGAATGTCTTCTATTAACCCCCTTTTATCATTTTAAAATGTAATGTGTGAAGTCTTTGCATGTGTCATATATCCTGCATGTCTCCCATGGTCTTGACTACTTGACATTCCATGTTATCATGCTCCTTCCCAGAACATTCATAGAATATTCTTGTTGTCAGTACCAGGATCAGAGCTCCCAGATTTCCTTCTCAAGAGCTTTCACTGTCCGCTCTGACATGGACGCATTCCAAAGAAACTTCCTTTTCCTCTTTCCCCCACCCCCCTGAAGGCCAGCTGCCCCCTGTGTGGTCGTATGATGGTATTGTAATTATTCTCACTAGCAGAACCGCTCTTTAAGTGTCTGTCTCCCAACCTCCACGTTACCAAAGCAGAGCTTGGCAAGATTTAATTCCCACATTCAGCTTCATGCACATTACTGTTTGTTTTAGTGTCGAAATCAGTTACTGAGAAAAGCAAGCTCCGTTCGTTGGGCTTGTGATGATTTAGGGATTGTGAAATTTTGTGTCAGAAATGACTTAGCATGGCGGGGGATCACTGGGGATCTGCCTAAGGATGTTTGAAGAAGATTGACGGCTGATCAGTATGAAACGGTGCCCAGCCCTTACAGTCAGCTCTGTTCCCACCATCACTGTCTGTACATGCATAACTACACTACCCATAATCCTGAAATGGGCCGGGTCTTTACTAATCACACAAGATTCTATTATAAAATGAGTTTTGTGACTCATCTGGTCCTAAAACAATGCATTATTATAGCATTTATTCAAACATTTTTAATTGCCTTTTTTTATTAATTTCTCGTTTTAATTTAATTTTAATTGTTTGTAACTTTGCTATATGGTTTTGTCTTTTTTTTTTCTCTTCGTAAATTTTAAGTAACTTTTTCCATTTAATTTTTCAGCAAAATTTTCAGCTTTATTTATTTTACTTAAGATTTATTTTTTTTATTTTTTATTTTTTTTCCTTTATTAGCATAGAACAATACATGAGGGCAAAAATATGGTGCTCTACTGTATTATGGTACTTCTTAAAACAATGCAGATGGTCAAGCTGTCTCCTTTTTCACATTCCCCTCTGTTAAGTACTGGCTGCACAACGGCCTAATGGCCTTAGCAGTTCATTCAATTACATATTCTGGCTTTATGGGGCAAATATGATTGAGAGTTGGCCAGGAGAAATCCTGCAGAGCTCAACAGACTTTTAATTTCTGCCGTGTGGACCGTACACATGCAAAGAAGGGAACATTTTAGCATGTTTCTGTGTGCATTTGACTTGGCTGACTGAAGTATGTAAATGCTATATGTCAGGCCTGTTTATAATTTGCTTTGATGTTTTAACTTGAGCCTTTAGCTGTATGGATCTGATTTGTTTGAGTCTCACCCTGTGTGATACTTAACTTTCATCAGTCATAGCAATCATATTTAACCTTGAAAAACCCTTTATTGTTATTCTAATTGTATGTTTATTTCAGGAACTGGAACAATTTTTAACATGCAGGTGATTTCACTGACCTTTCTTAAGTCTAACCGCAATGGACATTTAAAGGCAATTAGATAACTGAATTTAATGTTTATTGTCTGTCTTTGACCATTACTAAGTGATTTATATTCCATTCCCCTCTCTAATTTAATGGCATCTTCACATTGTAAGCAAAGGACGGCAATGTTGTTTTTGTTTTGTTTTTTTGTTCCCTTTCCCTCAGTCTTTCCAAAGACTGAATTCCTCCAAAGTTTTACAACAAGCCCTACATAGTCATTTGGAAAACATCCCGCCAGAAAGCAGTCAATAATGGAGCAGCCTTTGTTCTTGTGCCAAATGCAGCGTTGATCTGCTTTTACATGCATGTGAAGGACAAAGCAGTGAAGCTCAAACATTGCAATCTCCTCTTCTGATCAGAGACATGGAGCTTGGTGTGAATTGTTGTTAATGTTTAATTCTCGTTTATTCATTGTACTGTAACTCTGTTGTAGACCTGCAGTGGCCTACAATGTAAAATCTTCATGGAACTGGCGTTCACATAATCACATATAATATATTAGTGTAAACAAATGATTAATCGCATCCAAAATATTTTGTTTACATAATGTATGTACTTTGTATATATTTACTATGTATGTGTGTGTGTGTGTGTGTGTGTGTGTATATACACACACAGTATACATACATATATAATGTAAACAAATGAATAGAAAAATGTAATAAATTTAATAATTTAATATATTTTTTAAAAATATATAATTTGCTAGCAATTTATATACAACAACAATTATATTTTTATTGCTGTTTTTTTTAAATCAGTATTTATTATTATTATTATTATTATTATTATTATTATTATTATTATACAGAATATTTTATATTATTATATAAGGTTTTTTTTTTTTTGTGAGGTGTGTTTAGGATATAAAAACATTCTTTATACATTCTTTTTCCCCCACATTTTTTAGACATTAATTCTGACATATCTGTAATATAATACTGCATCATGCTGGTTGTTTGTGTTTTATGTATATTTATTTATTGTGTGTGTGTGTGTGTGTTTTAGCACGGACAGGGGAGTTGATGGGAGAGTTCGGTCGACTATATGAACAGCAGTATGCAGTCGCTCTCTTTAACAAGATGCGCTTTGACATCGAGGGTGGGGGAGGACCTCAGAATCAGCTCCTGCACAGGAAGGTAAAGCCCTTCTCTATTCCTCTTTTTCATCTGTACACATGGCTTTTTAAAAGGTGCATGTGAAGCAAATTATCGGGTTATTTCTCATAGGACTGGCGGTCTGTGATGTCAAACCATTGGGGGAAAAATTGCTATGTTTGAAAACACATAGATTTGTTTAATTGAAATATGTAGTATTATCACAGTATTACCTTTTTAAAGTTGAGTTTGTACACTTTTCAGTCATCCAAGTGGGGTGTTTATGTCAGTGGACAGAAACGCTGGGTGGGCAAAGTAAATAGAAATTAAGTACTCCCAGTTTTAACTCTCTATATAATGTGTAATTAGGGTGCTGGGTCCCTACTAAAAACAGAAGGACAACTGTCTCTTTCTCACTGCCTCTCTGCTTAAACCGAACCTTATTTTTACCACACTTCAATTCTTGTGTTTCTTAGGTGCCTCTGAAGAATAAGTCCATCTTCTCAGGTTGTTTGTTCCAGTATCTAGAAGAGAACAAAAAATGGAAGAATCGTTTTTTATTCATCCCCGACTCCTACAACATCAACTATTTTGAAAACAAACAGGTAATGAAACAAAATGCGAAAAATTGCAATTGGCTGATAATCATTTGTTCTAAAGGCACCATTAACCGTTGGATAATTCAAGAAGTTTAAATGTGTGAATGCATTTATTAAATATGTTATTTTTATTATTTATGTCGTCATTTATTTGTTGGAAAAAAAACAGCTTTCTTTATAATTTAGGCCCATGACAGAGGGCTTCATCCTAAAGGCACCATTAACTTTGCTGGCTACAGGGTCCTGACCTCCATGGAAGAATATCTCGAGCTCCTTAACACCGGCCTACCAGGTCAGTCTGAAGGAGTGAGACCATAATGATAAAGAATGATGGGAAAACAGATTTCTTAAGGAATTTTCCCAAAGGAAAACCAAGATAAACTAAGCAAAAGTTATTGGCTTACCGGTTTTATTAGCGTCACGTTGTCATGACAAAGAAAGTTGAAAGATTAGATAACTTTTCAGTCAAGGTCAGTAAACGGCTCTATCACACAAGACTCATGTTAACATGTATAATGCTTCAGTCATGTCATTTATAACCTGTGTTCTCCCACTGTAAGTGCCTTGCTATAATATATATAATATATGTGTGTGTGTGTGTGTGTGTGTGTAGAGTAGAGTTGAGCCAGAGTCTTGATAAGAAATGATGAAATCAAGTCAAGTAATGGGCTGTGATCTTTGTATGTTGTGCAGCTGTAGTCATGATGACTATGGAGATCCTCTTATGAAGGCTACTTTTAATAGAATATTGAATCATGTACCATCTGTTTTGCAGGTATAAAAGCTAAAGTTGGCAGTTCTCCATTCCTGAAATGTGCGACTCAGTTTCCCCTCATTCTCTGGCATCCTTATGCTCGTCACTACTATTTCTGCGTTGTGACTGAGAAGGAGCAGCAAAAGTGGAACGCTGTCTTCCAAGACTGTGTCAGGCACACCAACAATGGTGAGTCTTAACCCTGTTCTTAAAAGCAGCCGTGCTAGTGTCCACGTTCCCCTCTCTCCCTTTAACACCCATATTTAAGGCATGACTTATTTCAGGTAATGGTCTTTCTTTACGGTGATTGTTATTCTCTTGTTTGTGAGGATAACCCGCTTTCAGACTTGCTATATTAACTGAGGAGCTGTTACATAAATCAGCTCTTTTAGACATCACTATCAAAAAGGAAACTCGAGCGGAACGTTTGGCACGGAGGTCGGTATTCATTTGGCCTGTTTGATAATAGAAAGAATTTTGCTGCTCAAGGCTGTAAAAAGAGTCTGATGAGATCATAGGGAAAGCTGGAGATTCGTTCTGTGCATGTGATCTCTGACTGTTTATTCTGTGGAGCTTCTGAAACTTTATATAATTAGCAGAAATTATAGTATTCCACTGTAAATGTCCCTTCTGTGTTTATGCCCTTTAAATAAAATGTGATTTAAGCAGAATAATAATTCTAGTCAAAGTCAGATCCCAGGGTGGGCGTGTTAAATCTTCGTCATGTTTCTTGATGATGTGCTTGTATTTTAGTTCACAAATCTTAGGTATTTGCTCGTGCAAAAATAGTTACACCATCGAAACGTTTATTTGTTACTGAGAGAGTTTTGCTCTTTTACAGTGATGTCATTGTTGGATTACTTGGCATGTTGTTTGTCAGGCCGCTCAAACAAGAGTATGCTTGTCTATTGAAGTGTGTGTTAAGATTGTCCCAACTTATTATGGTTTTGTCAACTGCTTACTGCAACTGTGCCCTTTATACGGTTTTGCTTGATACTATAATCAGTTAAAATATCCTGTTAATGTTGAATTGCAAAAAAAATTGCCTTTACTAGAGCTAGGCAATATAATGATAGGTGAATATCGCCCAGCCCTAGCCTGTATCATATATTTTACTATTTGTAGACATGCATTAAAGTAATATAATGCTAATATACCAAGCTATTTGAACTACACTGGGGGGAAAAAGGAAAGGTGATTAATCTAAAAAAAAATTTAAAGCAACTTGCTGCACAGCTTTTTTAGAGTTTACTCAACTTTGGACCAAGTTCACACATAATAAAATAAACTGTAATGTACAGTACAATTCCTTATAATGTGATTGTTATACCGTTGAGGGTTCTTTCTATGGTAAAGCTGAATCCGTATGGGAGAGAGAAGACTGATGAACTGATAATTCAGTCTAATTATACTTAAGGTTTTGACCTGTAGTTGTTGGGTGTTGAGGTTCTTTATGTCTCCTAGACGTCTTATAATGGCTTCCAAGGCTGCTAGAGCTGTTTTCTCTCCACTGTAGTCCAGATTCCAGAGTGGTCACAGCTGGGGCTGTCAACCCATAATTCAGTTTGGATGGGAGGCTGCCGAGAGGGAATGCACACTTGCGGCGAGGGCAGTAATGTCCCCTGGGGTATTACTGCGGCCATCTGAAAGCCTGTGTGTGTGTGTGTATAAGAGTTAGCCAAATCCCTGCTGTGTGTAGTATGTTCTGAATTCAAGCACATCTGCAGAGCCTTTTTCCCAAATAAGGAATGGTTCAGGTTTGGTTAAGTTCTTTGCTATTCATTAGTCTGTTTAAGATGTTCCCGGACATATTTTAAATATGCTAGACTGTCGTTTTCTATTCTCACTGTTTATAAAGACGGTTAGCTATTAGTGGAGACTTAGCTCTTTTAGAAAGGTGATCGTGACCATTTTGGCAGAACAAGAGTGGATGGATGAAGCATGCATTAAACCGTAGTGCTTAATTTCTGGAATTTATGTAAACACCAGTTCAGTATCTGTGTCTTTTAACACTCTTTGTAGTGTTATGTAACTTTGATCTGATTCATTGGTTGAAAGGATGGTGTTTTTGTGAGTATGTACCTGGTCACCATGGCAGTTTAAGGCAAGCCCTGCAGAAGGAGTGTAGGTTTAAGTAACTCGTAATTGGCTGTTATTCATAATTTTACCACTGATGTGATTGCTCTTTCCTTTTACCTGTCAAAATCACACGTTCATTATGTAAGTACTGTTATTATGTTAAGTACTGTCCTGGTACTGAGTCATAATTTCGTGAGCTTGTGAACGGCAGTGTTTTCTGCAACACTTTTAGCATGGCTGCTGTTAAATCTACTTCGCCACACCAAAATAATCTTATTTAATCCAAGTTGTGTATGTGTGTTTGCAGCTCAAATTTAATGTGACAAGCTGATGACAATAAGTCTTTAAATTGAGATGTCTGATTTACAAAAACTCATTAGTTTGTGGTTTAATCTGACAAATCCACTGCTTGAACTACTTTATTTTTCCAGTGATTTTTGTCGCAAAGTAAAGCAGATTTGGAGTTTTAAGCATTTAATGCCCAAAACAGCATTCATTAAGCATGTGACACCATGATATAAATATATATTTATTTAAAAATAAATTAATTTTAATAGACATTGCATGTGTAATATAATTTTATGTTATGGTTTAAAACAAATTGATGTAAACGCAATAATTTCCTAGTCAAACCAGGATACTTTTCATTTTTAACCTGACCATCAATATAATATTTAACTGTAGCTAAGTATGCTAATAGGTCTACTTTTAATATATTTATTAAAAGACTCTAAAGACGTTTTTTTTTCTTCTTGGGCATTTTGCATGTATTTGTCACAGCATCTGCTGAGAATTAAAGCATCTAGACTGAAAACATGAGCCAGGCACATGTCTTCGATATGGTTTTGGGGGAGCATTGTGTCAGAACTACGTTGGTTCAAATTGCACTTCTCCATAAAGAGCTAAATGTGATGTGTAACTTAATATATTAAATTGCCTATAACAGCTCGTCTGTGTCCTAAAATGTGTCGGGACATAAGGAACATGCAGTGAGCCAATAGGAATGGTGTTATTCTGCGACTGGATGCCCAGAGGAGTAAACCCAAGCGTGCATGAACAAAGTTAGATGAGGGCTAGATCCTGACAAGTCACAGCATGTTTTTGGAAGTGCATTATTTACATATACAGTGTTTAAAACCGCTTAATTATAAGGGTGTTGGTGAAAAACCCATGCATTTCTACTGTGCTATACTAGATGTTGCAGTAAGTACAGTATCCTGGGTTGTGGAGTTCTGTGGGCCCGGGCTGTCATGAGCAATCTGTTTGTACTGGTGGCCCAGTAAAGTCTGGAATGCAACGGCAATTAATTTAACCATGCTGCCCGTTGTTTTGCATGTCTGATTTATGTTGGCTTGGACAAAAGAGGCTTTAAAAGGAATAGTTCACCGAAAATGACAATTAGCTAAAAATTTACCTTCAGGCCATTCAAAGTTCAACAGTTAAGTAAGTTTTAACATTTGCTTCAGACTAAAAAGCTCTTTCTAGTTGTCTAATCTCAAATTGTTACAGATCAAGCACTTTTTTTTCTCTCAAGCAAAATCAGTTCTAAACAAATGTTGGTGGATTTAGCACTTGATGTACTGAAGTCTACTTCTGGATAGTTGCGATGTTTTTATTTGCTGTTTGGACTCTCATTTTAACATAACCAATCATTGCAGAGAAAATATAGAAACAGCTGTTTCTCAAACCTTCATAAGTTCTATTATTTATGCTCATTAGATGGCCTATACAAAGTTGCTAGACTGTGTCCCAGGCCCCACAGAGATTTATGATGTATATGGTGCATGTCAGCCTTAGGAGAAGGATTTATAAGGCAGCTGAACAGGTTTACAGGCATGCTAATGAATTAAGTCCAGGTGCTTTAAAACCTCTCCAGTGTCCAGACACAAAGTTGCTCTTTGAAAGCCTATTGAATGTCATTGTAAAGGCCTTAGATACACAGCTCCACAAATATGCAGAAATAGAATAATTGAAATTCCTGTATGATGACTGTTTATGACTGAAAGGGATAAAAATGGGAAACCTTAAAGCTTGAAAACTTTAGCCTGGTGTTATCTAAACTAAGGCTCATGTTGTGCAAGGTATTTATTAGCTCATTGGTGTCATAGGGTTATTTAGGGCATGGTGTGTAAAGAGGATTTTTGTTTTTCTTCACTCATTTTTCTGTCATTGTACTTTGATCATTTGGTGTTTTTAGACTCACTTAAGATTAGTTGTTTTTACAGTGACCGAACCAAAATAAGCAACCCATTATGCTTCTTCTATAGTTTTATCGTAACACTTCTCAGGTTATTTGTATTTAATTTTTATTATCAGGCATTTTATTTATTTATAAATATATACTTCATATATATAATACAATATAATATATAAATTTGGTGTATATGTTATTTATGTATTTTTTTGACCCATAATATATCTCTTGTTTTTGCTCCAGTTCTTCCTTTGTGTTCATAGATATACTTACAGCATCCATGTGCATTTTATTTTATTATTTTACTTTTGCTTTATTTGGCTATGCCTGAATGAACCGACCCATAACTCTCTTGCCCATGTGTGCATGCACTCACAAAAGCGTCAAGCTGTGCTGATGTAGAGTCCTGGACTTCCTGTCTGTTCTCCTCCAGCCCCCCACATCCAGCCTGCTTGAACTTCCTCTCTTTGTAAGGGTTCAGGCCCTTGTGCACGCATGCTGTGCGTACAGGAGGCTTTTACAACATGTGTGTCATCATAACTGACATCGAGTGTAGATATGAAGCAGATTGCCAGAGTACCGAACTCGAGATAGCTTGTCTTCAAATTGCATTTGATTCACACATCAGATACATCATCCCTCTATGACTCGTCAGTATACTGCAGTAACTATGGCATTGTTTAGGGAAATACCATGGTAACTGATGAGGCAATGCTTCCTGTTTACCTCGGTGACCAAAACAGATTGAAGTCTGTCAGTGGTTTGACGGGAAAATCTGATAGTGAGATGTGCCTGGGTGGGTGTATCTAACTTGGTCTTTCACTTCTCTTAATGAAGAGGAACTGTGCCATGTTATGATGTCATTAGAAATTAATATCTAACGGTGCTTGATTCTTTTGATTATTTATTAAAAATAGCAAGGTTTGTTACATGCTTGCATATGTTGTTGATGATGATTAAGTCTTGTTTTCTTGCTCAGGACTGCCTGAGGAATGTAAAGTTCAGACCCCCGCATTCACAGATGCAGTACGACGCTATCGTCAGGCCCATGGTCACTATGGAACCTGGGACATGATGTGTGGGACACCTCCACAGGTGAAACAAACACACACACACACACACACTTTCTTTTATGTGTACTGGGAAACTAGGTTCTTAAGCACTTTTAGGTTTTAGAAGATATGTATTTATTTGTATTACAAATTTGCATTACAAACCAAACAATTCAGAGAGAGAAAAAAAAACTAACAGGGCAAAACAATCGATCGATAGCAGCTATCGGTACAGTTATAGCCGCGGAGTTTAATGCAGGTTTTAAGAAAATGCTTAATGTTATTGAGCCTTCCTAGCAAAGAACAGAAAGATTTTGACCTCCTTCAGCTGAAGCACAGCAGCGGCCCGTGTGTTGAAGACACAATCTGTGCTGCTTAAAGAAAATGTGAACGCTCTCATCTTTCTGAACTTAGAAAAAAAAAAACGTAAAAAATGATTGAAACGTTTCCATTTAAAAACAAAATTGTTCTTTTCTTTCTATTAGTTTATAACTACTACAATATTACATTTCATTTTTTATAAGGAGCATTTGGTTTTGGTTATAAAGGAGGTTTTGTTTTATTTGCTGCTAAGAAGAGACCCCAGAAGATACGAGAAGTATAGCTCCATTGTTGTTCAAAGTAAAAGAAAAAAATAAACAAAACAAGATCATACTTTTGTGTTAGTTTTAATAAATAAAAATGTGAAAAAAATCAAAGAAATTATTTTTTACTGTTACACTCCTAATATATATGTATATATGTGATATTTATTATTATTATTAATTGATTATTGATTATTATGATTTTTTTTTAATATAAATAAATGCATACAACATTATTTTTACTTGTATATTTAGTTGTTTTTTTTCCCTTTACAAATAAATATGCATTTTCTTTTCTTTTTCTTTTTTTTTACCAGGAGTTTTTGGCCATATGTTTGGCAATGCACAAAAATTCCATTTATAGAAATCTCCTGTGAAAACTGTTTGCCTCTCTAGTGACCCTACATGAGATACATTTTTTTTTTTTTTTTAAAGGGCACTTCGTAGAAAGGTGAAAGGAAGTCACACAGTAATTATTTGGGTTACAGTAGAATACAGATGAAGGTCAAAGCTGGATTGATTCACAGGAAGTGGCCTGTTTGAAATCATGGTATCCCTGTAGAAAGGAATTTGTGTGGTGTTGTATTGGGTTTATAGGTATCCATCAGCTCTACTTTATAAAATATTGTTCAGACATTGCAAATAAAATCTGTATATTATGCTGTCATACAACAAAAAAAATAGTGAAATATAATCTTGATATACAGGTATACATTTTTTGTCATTGTGATTATACTGTGGGTAATTAACCAGCTCTATCAGATAATCTGATAAAGGAGTATCTGTATCTCAGAAGTATAAAGTATGTATATGTTTAACCTGTGATCCTCCTGCGAGTATCACTGTAGTATTTTCCTTCTTTGCTGAGTTCTTGCTATTGTTTGTTCTCTGGTGTGGGTGAAACAAATACAGAGAGACATCATGTGAAAGCCGTAGGAGTGTGTCCTTCTGTAACTTGTGACTCTTAAGCCATGTTCACAATATTTCTAATTGAATAATAGAGGTTAAGCCTAAACAGGTTTATTTATCTTTATTTTTAAAGGCCTTCAGGCCTTGGAAGGATGTCACATTAGTTTAATGATATATTATCGGTGACCAAACCAGTCTGGGAAAAGTAAACCTGTAATGTGCTTAAAGCCAATCAGGTTTCCAGTTATATCTTAAATACCTGCCTTCCAGGCCTATATGATATGTCATTCAAACATACTGTATGCAGTGATTTAGAGCTTCGATTTTTCTTTAAAGTGTTGTTTTATCATCATGCATTCAGTTTTATGATTGCCTTCCAGATCCTTGCCAATCTTGTCATGGAGACCCTCCTCCCTGAGATGAGAGACCTTATTGCCCCCAAACTGAAGGGCAAGATGCATGAGAGACAGAGGAATTGGATGCTGGTACATCACACATTTTTAACTTACTAGTGCAGAACCTGCAATTTTTTTGTTTACTCTTTTTATTTTACAACCGAGTATAATATGTCGGTCAGAGCTTTATAATACAGCCGTAAAGCAATTTTAATAGAACCTGGATTTATTACTGTGGCTTCTGTTTCATTTTGGGCCAGATATCAGATGCAGTGTACGGGCTGGTTCAGAGCCAGACTCAGGCGCAGTATGAAGCTGTAGTGCAGAGCTGTGAAGCAGGGCGCCCTCCACTAGAAACCACTATCCGCACCGACATGGACCAGATCATTACTTCCAAAGAGCATGTGACCAGCAAAATCAGAGGTAGCTTCAACTTCTAATCTGTTCCTTCGGTTAAAAGTGACACAGGTGTCAAGTAACTTCCCTGGAATTAAACATTTATCTGAAGAAACCTGACACTGGATCATATCAGGTTGCTGGTAATTCACCTTCTAGGAAGATTATTATGACAGATATGACATTATGGTAGCTTACCTTAAGTGATATTGATGAATGAGAATGATATGATCTCAGAGGTGTTCACATGACTCATCTTTTCCTGTTTATCCTGTCTGTCAATATTAATTGTTAATGTCATATTATTATATCATATTATATATTATTAATGCCAGAATTGTAATATCAGTGCATTTCTATTTGTTAACTAAATGTATTTATTTTTTCTGTTTGTCTGTAGCATTTGTGCTGCCCAAGGCAGAGAAGCTTCTGAAGGTGAGTATCCAGCCGTACATCGGCTCAATCCTGGACGCGCTGATGGAGCCCACCAGCAGAGGCTTCTTCGAGGTGCGAGACTTGTTCTTCAGAGAACTGATAGACATGATCAAGAACCTCCTCAATAACGGCAACAAGGAAAAACTTGGGGAGGTAACAAAGTCCCCCACATGCCATCTTTTTACTATTTCATTGCTAATAGGCTGCTTGAGACATGATTTTGGTAGACTTAAAACTCTTTTGCCTTTGGTTTCAAGCACATGGAGAAGATCTCCATGCTAGCCTTCCATCCTGTGAAGATGCAGAGCTGCTATGACAGGATGGAGACTCTGAGTTTAGAGGGACTTCAGCAGCGCTTTGATGTTTCCAGCCCCTCCGTGTTTGTCCAGAGAGCCCAAATCCTAATGCGAGAGGTCAGTCATCTTTGAACAACGGCAAACTGAAATTTTTTTAACAAAAAACACTAATACTGGCAAGTACTCGAAAACGGTACAAATATGTACCACACCTCTGAGCACTTTTTATTGCGTTTATGTGATTAGAATGGTTCAACTGCAGCTGGTTTGAAGAAGTCTCTCAAATGTCTCTGTTAACAGGGTATTGTAGTTTTGTGGGTGAAACAAGCGGTTTGTGTTTGTCTATATGCCACTTGGGGTTTGGTTTGTGGTTTTGGTGTGTATGAAACTGTATGCCCTGAGGAGGTATGTGCTGTTGTGGTAAAGATGTTAAACCTCATTTTGGTCACTAAATTACATAGCTTCACTTTTAAAGACTAGCATATGACTGCTGTTCGTGAACCCATGAAAGAAAGACGAGTGTTTTACAGTATATAAAGTGCTAATCACGCTTTTTTAAAATCACATACGTATTTTCACAGCACAGGGAGTGAAGAAACAAGACTGGACTTGCGTTGTGAATTATCAAAATAATGCTGCTTCCGCTAGTTCCTACCCTTTTTTTTGTGGTGAAATATGCCCCCTTGTGGCAAGAATGATTACATAGATGTGAACACAGTCAATTATCCATTTAACTTCCATGAATCCTGTCACACTTTTCTCTAATGGCTTATAAAACAGACTTTTGGAAACTAACTCTGACTCCTCCAGACTGCGGCAAAAATCTGGGCAAAAGTCATTTAGCGTTTTCTTGCCTAAAGGATATATCCATCTGTTTCCTGCAGCAAATGGATGATGCGGTGTACACATTTGAGCAGCTTCTGCACCAGAGTTTGGAAGGCCAGGAACAGGAGGATCTCTGTAAAACTATCCAGCGCTGCCAGGATCGTGTCATCAAGGTAAAACAGAACATCCATCTCCCTTATTGGCTTTTTGAACCAGTAGGTTCGTATTTAACATTTATAAAATCTGGACTGATTGTCAAACTTTGATGTCCAGAAATTTGACTACGACAGCAGCACGGTTCGCAAGAAGTTCTTCAGAGAGGCACTTCTGCAGATTTTCATCCCTTACATGCTGAAACAGCTCTTCCCATCATGCTCTGCTGTAAGTTTTGGCTCTGCTATAGCATTAATGCATTATCCAGTCTAAAACTACTTTGAAATTGTTTTTGCAGGAACTCCCTCGTTTCCAGGAGCTCATTTTTGAGGATTTCTCTCGTTTCATTTTGGTGGAAAACATATTTGAGGAGGTGGTGCTGCACACAGTCATGAAAGATATAATGATGGGTAAGAACTTTTTTTTACAAACCATGAAGAATTAAAGTTGTGATTTATTGTCAAAAATTTTCTTCTGCATTGTGATGTACGTCCTATGGAAGCCCGTTTCCCATTTCCAAGTCATCATGTCAGTCAGAATTGTGTCATATAAACTCACAACTGCAAGTTATAAAGTACAATTTTATATAGTCACGATTCTGACTTTCTGGAACAAACAGTACTTCATACTAAGACTGTGCCCTTCTGTGTTCCAGCTGTGAAGGAAGCAGCTGTCCAGAGGAGACACAACCTGTACCGAGACAGCATCGTTTTGACCAACAGCGACCCTAACCTTCACCTGCTGGGGGAGAATCCTCCTATCGACTGGGCTGAGGAATATGGAGATGGCCAGGAAGAGGTGGATGGAGAGAACACAGGAGATCCGGAGACTCAAAAACGACGCAGGATGAAGCAGGTGGTCTCCATGATCCAGATAGAAGGCAATGCCTTTGTGCTGCCCAATGAATCATGCCTGGAAGTGCCTGCTGTAGACAGTATTCCAGAAGAAGAAACAGAGATACATTCGGACACCTCATCATCCCAAAAGTCTGAGAAGCAAGTGCCCAATGGAACCAAAGAGGACGTAAATAAAAATGCAGTGGATGACGAACCACCAACAAACAGAAGTATTCTAAAAGAGGAAGAAAGCACAACAGAAAGGTCACTACAGGACACAGAGAGTAATTCGGCCATAGACTGTGCCATACATGAAATTGAGAAAGCAGTACAGGAAGAGGAACATGAAGTCAGGACACAGAAAACTGCAGAGTCGTCATCCTCAAAACAGGAAACTACAGCCGAGGAGGGAAAACCCACCTCAAATTGTGAAGATGGGATACAACAAATTCCAGCAGACACAAACAAAGATGCAACTTCATGCACAGAGAAGTCTTCGAATTCACCAGTAAGGGAAGTGGAAGCAGTGACACCATCAGACCAGCAGGAAAATCACATTACGGTGAGCTCTCAAGACTCCCACACAGAGAAACCCATCGCTCCGTCACAGCACGATGACAGCGGATTCCAGTCGCCCATTAATGAAGCAGCAGAGGAGGAGCATCAGGCGGTAAAGGAGGAATGCAATGACTCTGAAACAGGAGAGGACACTGGGAAGGGAGAAAGTGCACATATTGATCACCAGTGAAATATCTCATGAACTCTGTTCATTTATTGTGTGTTTATGCCTGTAAACAGTGAAGAAATGCATCACCCGCTGCTCAGTGACGACTTTTGACTAAGTGGCGGGAGCTTTTTTTGCCGGTAAAACACTTTTGTCTCACTACTTTGACTATATAGGCATAATTGTCTATTTTTTTGCATGCACACTGTCGCATCTTTTTTGCACTTGAAACAACGTCACTATTAGTTAGAGCTGGGCTCGAATATGAACACTTTCTAGGTCAAAATGTCTTCACCTTTCTGTTTACGATATTCACCTTCATTAGAGATCTCAATTCTCAGTTAAATATCATTTTATTTGTGCACGGTGCAGAATAACAGACTGTGGAAAAGAGATGTTTTTGCATTGGAAACCAGCCACATTTTGCCTCATGGTGATAGTATGTGGTGCCTTTATTTAAATCTGCATGTCGTATCTGATGCTTATTAAGATAGAGTCCTGCGCTGTCAGAATTTATTGAATTTTATTTAACATCAACTTTTTAATCATTTGTTTTATGCGTCAGTGAGACGGTGAATCAAAGCATCTTTTTGTGAAAGTTGAGTTCCCTGCACAGGACCAGGACATTTAGCTGGTGAACTAATACTTGCTGGAATGCAAAACAAGCTGCATCTAGTGTAAGCTTGTTTATGACCAGAGTGTTGCTTGCATTGCTGCCGCTGGTGGAGTAAGCATTATTTTCTTAAACACTGCCATAATTTCTTGCAATTGCGGAAATGACTGCATAGATTTTTCGTTAACCAGGTCAAGCAAGTGTAATTGACTGTAAGCCATTTTTCATATGGTGCTTTTTCCCTCGTGTTTCATTGTTCAATCTGTGGATTTTTTTCACACGCGTTTGGTAATTGCATTATGACATCAGTACTGTCTGGGTTGCACATGCACGGTATAGTAGATGCTGCTCTACCTGTTGTGGGTCCTGATAAGTGTCATGTTGAGATGCTTTGATATAAACGCAGGTGGCTTTTGTAAATTGGAATCCAGCAGATGAGAACCATTCAGTTGGTATTCGTTTTAATACAGCACCACTGTTCAAATTGAGCTTATAAAGAAATGATTGTTGTGTAAAATGTTATCAATGGAATCTGACTCGTGTATCTGACCACAACAGCTTCTTAATTTCTTCTTTTCTTTTTATTAAATTAATTTTATCTATGAAATGAAAACGACATAAACGTTTAATTAAAGCAATTGGACATTTTTATTTATTAGTTACAGCACTTGGTACTATATATTATCATTACATTTTAATTGTATCCTGCCCAAATCCTTTTGTGTTTTTATTGTATTATGTTTTGGAACAATAAATCAATATCACTGAGAGACTGGATATTTTTGTCTATAATATTCGATAACTAAAACATGGCTTGGTGTATCTGTCACACCAGGAGGCGGCAGTGTTTGTCACGCTTGTTCTGTCACCACAGATACTGATTTTGAGTAACCCCAGTGAGTCGAACCTTTTGAATTTGTTCATAGTGAAGAGGTCTGGTTCAAAAGTGCTTCATCATTGTCCGTACTCGAATGATGCTGTCTGTCTGCGCCATTACAGTAAGTTTCGAAGGCAGGGCAGCAATCACCTACAAAAAAGAGAAATATAAGTGAACGACAATAATAATCACGAGAAGTATTCGTTCACTTATTTATAAGTTCGTTAACGAAAGAAACGCTTAATGTAGTAATGTGTTTTGTATGAAAATCTGCCATTTGTGTAGGCCTAATAAAATTTATAATTTGAGTATTTTTCTTATTATGACCTAAATATGTTATATAACCTAGGTGACCACAAAACCGGCCCTAATGTAATAGTTATACATAATCTAAAAGCTGAATTCCATTGATGTATGGTTTGATAGGACAGGAGAATATTTGGTTGAGATACAACTATTTGAAAACCTGGAATCCGAGGGATATTAATTTAAAAAAAAAAAGATTTGATATATTACAGTAGGAAATTTACAAAATATCTTCATGATGTTTGGCATAAAAGAAAAAATCGAAAATTTCGACCGATACAATGTACTGTATTGTTGTTTAATGCTGCAAATATACCCCTGCGAGGGTCATGTCAATTTAATATTTAGTTATCTGTGGTACATGTGAGATTTTAACAGTTTGGTCATTAATTGATCGTCATATTTCAACTCGCCACCCGCATTTGACGTTATCCTCCCACTGCGTTATTTTCCCTAACAAGCACCTGTTAAAATAATATTTCTTTACTTTTAAGGAGACCGAAAATATCCTGACGTGATGACGACATCGTTTTTACGTAGGCTGAGCGCACAGCTCGGGTATATTCCCCTCTGAGAGAGAGAGAGAGAGAGAGAGAGAGATCATCATCTGAAGCAGCAGCGCACAGGCATCACCAGCATCGGCGGTGGACGCGCACTGAACAGATCTTACCGTCTTCACACTTGAGTGTAATTGCACAGAGATTGCAGTCAAAGGTTTTCTCAACTGTGGGACGGGGGCATGATAAACCCCGGATCCCCCGGGCCGTTGTACTGTTCGTAAGGATGCGATTACTGAGCCCACCGTGGGCCTCGCTACTCACCGAGGCTTTCCTCATCACAACAGTCGCCGTCAGCGCTGCAATGGCAGGTAAGCTTCATCCTTATTATGGATAACGTGATGCCAGACTGGTATCTTGGGTTAAATAAACGGTATCTAACTATATATTTATATAGCCTAAACCAGCTTGTCAGCCACATAGTGGGGATGTGTTTTGTATATTTTGCTTGTTCTGTACACATGTGCACTTCAAGTGTTTGTACAAGTCATAATTGGACTAACGTTAATCAAGTATCTTTATATCAGACTTGTTTTGTAGAACTAATAGTAGTAAAATGTGTTTGCTTAGATTCAGAAAGTTCTTTATTTTAAATAAATTTAGGATTCTTAGAATTGTCTTTGATTTAAATCAGTTATTCTGCTGTCTGAACAACAAATTCAATTTGAACTCAATATGAGGTTATAAACTGTTCAGAGAGAAGACTTACTTGGTGACGCAGGTGGGAGAGATGTGGACCCCCTGTTATCCACATGTGTGTCCATTTTGGGAAATATGCGCACTCATGGGTGCATTTATATTGTTTTGATGTCATCATAGCTTCCCACGATGCACTTACTGTAAGATATGCCGTTAATGTCCTGGGAACGTCATATCATTTATTGACACACACACCCCAAGGGCTATTCTTTAACCCCTCAGCATTGTGTAATGGAAACAGGCAATCAGCAGACAGGAGAAGTCCAGACCCTGACACATTCCTCCTGCCACTCAGGTCTGGGCTATAAATACGAACAATAAGAATGTAAAACATGGACAGCCACTAGAGTCCCTCAAACCACAAGACCAAAGACCCTCTGGAAACTTAAGGAAAAGTTGAAGCACAAAAGACTTTTCTTTATTGTGCGAGACCTTGCACTCAAATCTCATACTCACTGGGATGTTTATTTAATTCTTGTTATATATTTTCAGAAGTTTAAAGGTTAAATACCAACAGAATTCACAAAAAAGTAGGATACCGCGGTATTACCAAAAGATTTTGAACTAATAAGTGAAGTAATGTAGTACTATTTTATAGTTTTTGAAAAAAACTGATATATTGACTGAAATGGAATATAGATTGACTGAGATTTGATATTTAATGTGTTTTATTAAATTACTCAAACACATGACTCTTGAAGGAAATCTTTATCTAGAAAATCTCCAAATTAATATCTGTTTTCATATTGTATATCATGTTTTGTTGATTAAATCACCTTGTAACATTTAGAAAATATTTGATTTCTCTTTTTTTTTTTGTTGAGGTAACAAGATTTATTTAAAATCATTGCTACACAACTATAGAAAACAGGATAGGGTATGTCAACACCCATAATGCACTGGGTTTGATTAGACTATCAGTGAGTAGGGTTACAAAAATGTTTTTACAAAAGCCCAGGAGCTGTCAAAACCTTTTACAGACAAATAAACAAGCATATCTTGTTGCAGGTGGCACAGTAAAGTCAACACACAATAGTCATTTATGTATACTATCAATGTTGTAACAATGCAAAAACATTTTTAGAAATAGTAAAAAATTGTAAAAAATAGTAAGTTAAAAATATAGCAAAAATAGTACATTTTCATCATATATGTGCTGTAGCAGAAAAAAACAGATGCAGAGAATTTAGGCTGCATAAAGTCACTGTGACTGTGGTAGATTATATTTAACCAAAAGCAAATACATTTTTATTTAGGCTCTTGTGAGTTGCCAGGGCTTTGCTCACACTGCAGAGAAGCTGTAAAGTTGATAATTGACCATCTAATGATAAGACCATCGGCTAGAGGCTTGGCAGATCTTTGATGATCAGGTTAGGCCGCCAAAAGCAACTAGTTGGAAGTGACTCGTTCACTTACCCCCAAGTGCTCAAGGCTGGATGATTGGTATCTACGCTTCAGGCGTACTGCTCGCCATGTGCCGGTTTCGACCGATGCTGCAGGACAAGTTTGTGCTGGTCCGGACCAACAACATCGCAACGATAGCGTATATATCAACCAACAGGGTGGTCTGCACCCCCATCATCTGCCGCAAACTCGCCTGCCATCTCCTCCTCTGGAGTCACTCTGGGTTGAGGCAGGAGGAGGCAGACCCAACCCTTGACTTGCTGTATCCCATTAACGCTCTGCCCCTTTACCTGGAACACACTCAGAAGGGTAATGCTGTTTCCAAGCAGAGGTTGGCCTATTGGCTGGTTGATGCCATCTTCTCGTCCTTCCAGGCCCAAGGTGAGCCGTGCCCCCTAGGGGTGAGAGCCCACTCCACTCCCACCTCTATTGCGATCTTCTGTAGAGCTGTGGGTTGGGCGACACCCACACTTTTATCCATTTGTTCCATAGGATCTCATTTGGGTCCTCCACTGCCCCATGGTTCTAGCTAGCTGAATAGCTTGGACTGTGTCCGACGGAGGTCTCTTTTCCCCCCGGCTCTTTACCCCATGGTTTCTTCCCATCGCAAACTTCTGTGCACTCTGCCCCCATCATTCCCCTGCTGGGTCCACTTGTTGACCGCCAGGGTGTTGGGAAGGTTACACAAAATTCACAGGCCAATTCCCATCGGCTTTTTCTCCAAAAGTCAGAGTCAATTGGTCTCCCAGGCAGGACCCCACAAGGTCAGTCAATGACGTAACATCTAAGTTCCTTCATTCAGGGAACGAGGGTTACATATGTAACCGAGATATTATGCAACCGCAGATATACAATTTAGATGCAGAGGGAAAAGAGGTAGGTGTTGTTGCCGTTTCCAGGATAAAAAGAAGAAACCACAAAAGAAATAAGTGAATGGCAGTTCTGAAAAGGGATTTCAAGGTCTAAACCACAGAGTAGAAGCTGAATATTACACTGGATCTTGCTTTGCCAGTTTAAATATTTAAGCTAAATATACTTAAAACCAAAACCTCATCAGGCTAAAAAAAAGTTTGTTTGTTCACCAATGAATCCTCCTCATCTTGCCATTGAGAATCCATACAGCTGATAAAAATATTGCATAAATTTACAAGTAATTCACACATCCCCAGTTCATTAACTAACAGCTTGTCAAGCAAAAGCTGTGTAGATAGACCTGTTGTAGACAATTAATTACATTAAATTAATTATTTATTACTAATAATACTCACTTTAAATATTTCTATTTCTATATTAACAAAAATACTGATTAAAGTTGATTTTTGCAGTTTATGAAATTTGTTTTAAAATTATAGCATGGGGCTCAAGGCCTTTATTTAAGCGTGCATCTAAAGAGATTAATGCAGTTAAGGCAGTTAAGAGTCTGTCTTTTCTGGTGCTTGCCTTTTGCTGATGTTGCCTCCTGTATGAGATGCTTGGATTTAATGCCTGGAGTGCAGGAAGTCTTTCTTATTTCCACTTTGTCTCTCTCTCTTTATTACCTTCTCTCTGTGTCTAACTGCTTCCTTCGTGTTTGAATTCCTGTTGAGATTTCACATGTGTGCATGAGTTTGTGTGACTTCATGAAGTCTCGTCAGACATAAGCTGGCGTAAAAGAGGGTGAGATGTTTAAAGCAGCCCGTGGGGTTGACTGTAATCCTCCTGCGCTTGTGCATGTGAGTCTTCAGATTGTCTGTCGTTTTAATCTCGCTTCAAAGTAGAAGCCTAAATCTAAAATTTGCACTGCACCACTTTGAGAGTCAAGAGAGTCGAGTGTTTTTCTCTCGTGCTCTATAATCGTTGTGTATATTTTAACAGCAGGAGAGATGTCTGGTATAATAAGTATAATTCAGTTGTTCTGTCACTCTTCATTGTTTTAGTCTTGCTTCTCTCTTTTGTTGTAAGAATGAGACACAGTAGAGAAATGTTTTATTGCGCAAATGTTACAACTGCCACTCAAGAGTTGCTTCATAGAAATCATCCATCATGAATATTCTCAAACTGTTTTTTATGCTGTTACTTTCACTCTTAGCTGTTATTCTCTTTTTCTTTTTGCATTCTGCTTTCTGTATTATTTGTTTTTGATTCTGTTTTCTATGTTGTTTTCTCTCTTTTAACCCTAAGAGACCCACTGCAGCAAAAAATGCTTCCAAACTAAATGTTTAAGTAAATAAATACCTGTTCTTCAAAAAATATGGGTTAACAACAGCTCACACACTGACATGTATCACAGCAACATGTTTGACAGGAAAATATTTACAGTCTGAATCTCTCAGCATGCCAAATTCACACAGCATGGCCACTGTCACACTTGAATAAAATTGAACAGTCTTAAATGTTTGTATTGTTATTAAAGGAACACTCCACTTTTTTTGAAAATAGGTTCATTTTTCAACTCCCCTTGAAAACTGTATGCAAGCCACCATTAAAATACAAGGAAGAAGGAACTTTTTAAAACTACAAAATAATGTGTTTGATTTATTTATATTGATCTGCTTCAGAGGACATGTGAAAACCCCCTGAATGCATATAGGTTAGTTTTATATCGCAGTATTTGTGGATATATCCGATTTATGGCGCTTCAAAATAATGGCCACTATCCACCAGCATTACCAAGCTTGGAAGAGCCAGGATACACTTTTTTTAAATGCCTGTGTAACCTAACTATGGTTCGACAAAACAGATAAAATCTGTGTAAAAGGAAGTTGAAATGTAATGGTCTAAAGGTTTTATTTCAGTTTTGCATTTGTTAACACTATTGAGTAGGTTTAGGACATATTTCCAACATGATAGAGCATTAACTGTATCAGCGTAATTAAATGTGTCTGGGTTCACATATTGAACCTGTGTTATACTGAAGTGCCACTCAGTGGACATGTTTCTTTGAAACCGCAGTGAAACGTGCAGTAAGGCATGTTAAAACAGTGCTGCACAAAAAGTGCACAGAGGTACATATTTTTATGAGACCAGGTTTGAAAATAATTAACACAGATTCATGTAGGTTTAATTATATAATAAAATAATTTCCCATGAGTATGTGGTTCTATTGCATTTTGAAATTGTCAAGATTAAAAGCAGCTTTCTTTCTGTGCTTTATTTCAGATGTTCTCACTTCTCAGTGACGTGAGACCCACATGACACCCTTAGAAATGTTCTTATAACTTGACACTGATATAGTGCATGTGTGAAATCTCTCTGGCACCTTTTTGAGGGATTAATACAGTGTCTGCAGAATGACAGTGCTGCACATGTGTCGGATAAAGTCAATCTCCTTGCTTGAACTATGGTGGTCCAGCAATCTTTCCGCAGTCTACATTGTTTTAGATCTAGAGTTAGAGATGTTATCCTGGAGTGGCATATTCTGTGATAAGCTTAGTCAAAGACAGAATATGTCAGAGAGGAATTTATTTGCATTGCTCATAAATGTATATCTCTTAATGTCAGACTTAGACAATTATAGATGCATGTTTTACTGCACATTGTTGATTAATTGGATAATTACATTTCCCTTCTAAGTGACAAAATGGATTTCTGCACATTACTAATTTAGAAAGAAGACCAGCCACCTAATGTCTGCCCTGAATGAGACAAATGTATTCACACATGAGCACCAGTCTGAGGTCAGGAAGCAGACGTGATGTAAGTGGCTAAAAAAAGAAGATGTTTCATTTTTAATGTTATTCACAGTTTATCATGACTGTGGCTGATAAAAGAAAGATATTTCTAGACTCCACTCTCATTAAATGGGCTGTTTCATTGTCAATTCAGAGTTGATCAATAATAATTTTAAACGCAACACTTATATATTTATAGCAGATGTTGTGTTTCTTTGTCCACATGGGTATTCACCAAAGTGATGTTTCAGGAAGATGCTAAGACTATGAAGTGACTGCTTAAAAAAAAAAAAATTCTATCGCTAGTGTTTTAAATAAAAAGCTGTTAAACTAAAGATAGTGTGTCGTTTATGTGCCATTAGCAGCACCAAATAATAAACCGTTCTTTTTTTGAACAATCACAGTGGGCCGGACTTAAGATCTTTGGATCAACAAGTTACATGAATATGGGCACAGCTGGCTGTTTTAGAAGACGTCATATACGGGGCACGAGGCTACATTGCGCATGTCATGAGCCGTCGAACCAAGCATGCACCGAATGCACCGAACCAAGTCAACCATACCGAACGGTTCGTTTTTTTTTTCATGAACCGTGCCACCCCTAATATGTGTTGGCTAGGAGATTAATATTGTTGACCTGGAAATCTTAAATGCCTCCTTCACATTCTCATTGGTTATCAGATGTTCTTTATTTTATTAAGTTAGAAAAGATACTATTTTCCCTCAAGAAGTATCCCTCAAATAAGTTTTGGAAGTTGTGGGGTCACTTCTTTTAGTGCATTAAAGAGAGTAGTTCTTTACTCAGCTCTGACTAGGTTGGCCCAGGTGAGAAGGAGTAAGGCTTTTTTCAGAGTAAGGATTCTGAATGATTTTTTGTCCATGTCATGAATAACTGCGCAATATTTATATGTTTATTATTATTATTTACTATTCTGACTGTGGTTTGTTTGTTTTTTTATTAGATTTGTACACATGGTTTGTGTTTATCATTGCTTTCTAATTCTGTGTACATGCTTTTCTGTGCTCTACATAAAACATGAGGGGATAAGCACGTTATAATTGTGCATGCACATTGACTGGTCTAGCCTGAAAATAAGCTTTTGTAATGCTTTCTGAGTATAAACAATACATTACCATTAAGTACACCAATAATTATGATTATACATTTGAGCGAAACTATTAAGGTAATGATGAAGCTATGGTTCTTAAAGAATTATTAGTGAAGAATCAGCAAAGTCCATACAACAAAGGCAGAGAAAAACAATATCATTAGAATCACTTTCGGAATGTTTTCTAAAATTGACAGCCAATCAGAGTCCATCCTGCTGCAACGAGCTTGAGAATTTAAAGCGGCAAACACACTTTCGCTAAGATTAAACAGATAATATCATTCACTGGTGTGGACACTAAGGGAGTACGATTGTCCCCCCTCCCCTCTCCCCCTCTGGCCTGCACTCATGTAGGATTTCAGCATTCATGCCGGAGCACGCTTACTGTGCGTTCACACCGCCGCCAGCGAGAGCGCCAAAATTCGCCCTGGCAGTCTTGCCAACGATGCTGTACAGAGATTTTTTGAATGTTCTGAAGCTCTGACGTAGAGTGAATGCTTGTCTTGTATTTAAAGGGGCCGCAAATCAAACAAACTTGTTAAACTTGTGCAGACTGACCACAAGAAGAGTATAAGTTAAGCTCATGAAATATATTGAACGTAAAAGTAATTGTTCATAGTATTGTGCACGTTTTTATTAAACTCGTCAGTCAGAACCAAATTTTACAGGACTGCGTTATCTGGAATCTTCTAAAACGGTGGACTTCTACATTCTGACTGGTTGCCGCCGAACCGCATCATAGCTCATTATAGAGCTGGGTGGTATGACTAAAAATTTATATCACGGTATTTTTCAAAATTATATCGGTGTCACGGTATTTGACGGTATTTTTTTTTTCATTCATGACTAGATGACAACATTTACATATGATGGTTGTTT